>VYXH01007713.1:303057-324921 GCA_013397275.1 Burhinus bistriatus | reverse complement strand
AAAAAAAGAGGGTGGGGGGAGGGCAGAGAGAAGACAGAAAACAGGAAACAGAGAAAGAGAGCAGTTATATTCAAAAGAATAGAGCTGCTTGGTTTATTGGCATGCGCGATACATGAGGTCAATTTGTTTGCTGTTATCTGCCAATGCACAATAGTGTCATGTTCTGCTGTCACTGTTGATCGCTAGACAAGTCACAGACACTGGCACTTCTGCACACATGCCACAGCTAAGCTAGACAAAAATGATCTTGTGAAAGACACGAGGCCAAATCCCTCTTGAACCTATCCTTACAAAACACCCTTTGGCTAAAATAGAAGTAAAGCAAGCAGTATTTGGCCCATGGTGACTTGGTACTAAAAATTTAAATCCTATAGGATGATTCTTTATTTTTCATGTAATATTTTATAACCTTACACTGGTCCTGTGGTCAGATATCCCCTTCCTTTAAAAATCACAGGATCTATAAAGAGGCTGAAATGTAACGTATACTGGAACATAATGGTCCAAAGCAGTTGTGAGTTGAGAATGAATATATTAGAAGCCTGGTAAGAAATAGACAAGCTTCTCTTCCTCAAAAGCTTTTCCTTTCATGTTTGTTAACCCACCTGTTATTGAAATAAAAATTCATCACAGCTACAGACTCTACTCAGAGTTCTCTCCACAGAACAGTTTCTGCCACTGTTTTGCATTTCAAAAGAAGACATTTGTTATAAATGTGAAAGAGTAAAATCTAGGAAGTGTTAGCTGTGGAAAAGAGAGTAAGTAAGGACACTTATGGTACGCAGAAATAAGCATCACTGAGGACTGAAACACAGTATTTAATAAACAGATATTTAGAACACAAGGTTAGTTTAATGTCTATGGACCTCAGCCACTGCTGTTATTGACCTCAAAGCACTCTCATGACAGCTGAAAATTCTCTTGAGCATTTATGACCCTTCCATAGGAGAACTGATGTGCACAGAGATGTCCCGCATTCCACAAAAAGACTCCTGCTGACTTACTAAGTTAGGGGCATAAAAATTCTTCTAAACTGAGCGGAATTGTTGACAAAGCTTCCAGTAACTCTTAACTGATTCAGGCAGGTTTGTGCGAGGACCTAATTAGAAGTCCATAGAAATCAATAAAAAGGAGTCCCATTTTCTTTAGACACTTTAGGTATAGTAATATATTGGCACATACTGCTGATATCTGCTTTGTTATATGGATGCTACATTATTACGTGGGATTGTAAGGAGGGAAAGTAGCATCAGTTAATGGATAACTGAAAATAACAGCCAGGTTCAGATTGGTCTTCCTTACTGCACTGTGCCATTCTGGGCAAAGCTTCTTCCATTATTTACTTAACTTATCAATTTAAAACATTACCTCTGTGGGAATCTGTGCTTGTACAGTTCCTCCTACAAAACTTTCACAAATCTGTTTATTTCATTCTTAGCTTTTTAGTATCATCTTAACATTGGAAAGACCCTTAAGAATATTATTAGAATGTCAAAATGCCACATATAAAAATGTCAGTAAGTGACAAGAGAGCCACATTGAACAAAAATAAAACATACACTTTTGCACATCAAATGAAAGGAAAGAAATCACAATTACAGCATGTTAAAAGATCTACTGAATTGCTCATCTCCATTACAACTGCACTGAGTCAACACTGCTTCCACCTAGTCCCTTCAGGATGGGAATCAGGCAAAATAATGAGAGTTAATTGCTTTGCCAGTATATATTAGGGCACTGTGTCCAATGATATTGATCAATGAAGAGGGCCAAAGTAAGCGTTTCTGATGTGAAATTCTTTTTGCCTTGTGCAAAGAACAGAATAGTAAGAAAAGCTGAAACAAATTTCTGGTTGTGCCAGCCTCATCACATAAAAGGGTGTCTAAACAAATGCATTCTAGCATTTGAGTGAACAGGCCATTTTTGAAACCAGAGAGCTGAGAGGCAGGGAGACACTGTTTTATTTTTAAATCACATTTGCATTCAAAATCACAGCTTGCAGCCACATCTGCTGAACCTGCAATAGCAGTTGCCCTTGTAATGCGATCTGCAGACTTTTAAAAAACAGCCCATTGATTAGCTGCAGGACTGCAGGACCTGATTTTATTTATTTATTTGTGCCTGGAGCAGCACACAATCAATGAACAGTGGCAAAAAATTGATAGGGGAAAAGCAGCAATAATCTAATATCAAAGATGATTTCTGTGCACAAACACTACTAATCAGATTGGCCTTAATGACTACCTAGAATGATATTTAACCTTAAATATGACTCCAAGTTACTAGAAAGACTGCAAGTAATTATGTTCTAGACAGCTTCCTTCTTGACATTATATATTATTTATACTATGGAGGTACACTAAAGTCTAGTCCTAAGCCAGGAATCTATAATGTGAGATACTGAATACCTCTTAAAATAAAAGCAGGTGAGGTGATCTGAAAACAAGTAGTCTGAACTGGACTGAAACACCCCAATAAAAAGCTTTTGAAGGAAACAGTATAATTAAATAGATAGAACAGGGGTCTGCTGGTAAAAAAATTTGGATTTTATTCCCAACTTTTGGAAGGTAAGGACTAATTAGAGCAGCTTCTGAACCCTTTGATTATGTTTTACTCTCTGGGCAGGAATGTAGACTAGTAATTAGGCCACTATGTGGGAGAAGCAAACTCAAAGTCATGACATCTGATGGGTATTTCTCAAGGTGTAACTGTACAGCAGTCATTTTACAGCAGAGGACAAAATATTGTAACCCTAGCTTACCCTTCTGTGAAGTAGTGACAAGAGCATGTGCAAGTGTTGTTACTAGTGCCTTTGTATCTCTTAAAAAGAAACCAGCAAAACTGTGCACTAATGACATTACCTGATGTCTGATATTGGGCTTATTCTGCTGTCTTTCCGATCAATGGCAAAATTCTTGCTAGATGCAAAGGTGGCAGATTGGACTCATTAAATTTTGAGTAAATTCACAGCAGCAAGCTCAGCATGATCCTCTCTCCTCAGCTATTGTTCATGCTGTAATCAGGCATATCCATCACACAGCTTTGCATCTGTCTGTGTCCTCTTCCCCTCACCCAAACCTCATCCCTTAGTCTACATGAACAATGGGATGTGATGACCCTATAAGTCTCTTTCATATGAGGTAACTACAAATGGGAATATGCCTTTGTTCATAACTCATATTATGGTGCAGACAAGGCTGAGGTTAGCATATGGCATTTGCTAATGGTCCCTCATATCCCACATTTCTCATAGGCAGATAATTTAATAGACCTGATGTCTATATCCCTTAACAAATTGAATTAAAAACGTTGCAGCAGCTGCACATGTAATAGAATCTACATGCTCTTCAGCAACCTACTTTATTACGGGCTATTGTTTTAAGCAGTAGTAGAAGGCGCATAAGCAAACGTGCAGAATTTGGGGCAATGGACAAGACGACACCTGCCTGTCACTATAATACCACATATAAAAAGTTAAATGCACTTACCTTGTCTCTGTGATGAATGTAGCTATGTACTTATTTGCCTTCTCTCATTTTTTATTAGAGCCATTAGTTATATATCACAAGAACAGGGTATTGCTGGGGTAACAATGTAACCAAATTCAGGTTCCTGCTCTCCCATGGACATCCCCAGAAAATCACTTAGAGCCATTACTACAAAGACCTTTAGGAGTACAAAGTTGCTAAAAGATGCATTGTGGGACTCAGGAATGCATACAAGTATGTTATGTGATTATCTCTCCCTGAAAGTCCATAAATGTGTGCCACTCCCAACTGCTAAACAAGGAATGGTGTGCCATTACAGAGACATGTACAGAGGATACTTGCACTGAAGTTTTGTCAAGTTCAGATATTATAGAGATGGGAACCAGATGGTTCATGCTCTGATGAGAAGTGTTCATTAACAGTTTTACATTATTTTCTCACGTCAGGCTCATGCTTACATACTTCTTTAAACTGGGATGTGCATGATGGTTTTTTCAAGCTATACTGCCAATATAACACAGAGATATAAGAGAAAGAAAAATATACTTGTTATACCCAGGTAATAACAGATCCTCTATTATAGGATCCAGCAAATTTCCTCTTGCTACAATTTCAACTAAAACATGACACCCATGTAGTTGGTCAGCCTATCATTACAACCACTTGTAACCAACTCTACTACCTGCTGATGCAGGGTTTCATAAACCATTTTTCTGTGATCTGTAAGTGAAGCTGCATACTCATGCATTTTTTTGCCTTCATCAAAGCCTTCAGGACAACAAAGAGTTGGCATAAGTAATTCACAGTATGTTAACAAGAAAAGCAGCAAAGCTGCAACACTCACCTGTCTTCTTAGATGCAGTATTAGTCCAGTGATGTGAGTTGTAGGTGCTAGATCTTGAAAAAACACTGAGATTGGAATGATCTCATCATGGAAGACAGCATTTGAAGAATTGGAAGACAACCTGTCTGAAACAAAAATCAAACATGCTGAGTCTCTGTCTTTGTATTTATTTATTCCTATGACAATAGTAAAGTAAAAGATTTACCCAGAGTCCCAAATGAATGCCCAGCTTCTGTGAGAACTGATGTACAAGCATCTGCCAGACTCCTCTCATGTCTGGGTCATGAGGTCTAGCAGCAACCTTTATGGCCCTGTGGGGGGTGTGCTACTGTCTGGAAAGCTTCCCTATATAATACTAGTGCTATTCCTAAAACAACTATTCATGCTTGGATTTTCTGAGGAGGATGGGTGAAGATTTGGTCTCACTACTCAAACTTGTAAAACTGCCTGTTCAGTGAGCGCCTGATCAACAGAAAGAAATCTTCGGTAACACCAGCCTTGGGACCAAGTTCATTACCTTGAACTACTTACATTGACATCATTGGCTCTGAAGCTCACAGATTCAAATTTTAGCCCCGAGCAAGGCAGCAGGTAATAACAGACAATGTCATATCCATAACGTATAGATACCCTTAGATGTTAATAAATGAATGTTGTTTAATATGCTGATAGACAGACCCCTAACTTTGTATTGTTAGTTCATGCTGCCTTCCTTTCTAATGAAGTAATTACATTCAGTCACCATGTGCCTCCTGATACCCATTTATAAACTCCCCGATTGATAACCTGTATCATGCTTTTCACACACAAAACATCTGGGATCCAATCTGAATCCTAGCACCCTAGCACCTCTCTGACTCTTCTCAATTGCTCTTCTTTATTATCTCATACAGATGGAGCACTGTCATTAAACCTGTCAGATCCAAACACACATAGAGAATAATTTTTAAACATAGTTCCTAGAGAGTGGGTTTCTGGTGTGTGGGTTGCAGTGGTACAAGATAGGGAGATAAGTGTTTCACAGGGTAAAGTAACCCAAAAGAAAACCAGACATACGTTAAATGTTACTTAGGTCCATGTGCTAAACGTTTTATGATATTAAGCTAGGCAATATTATCCTGATAAAGAGCTAGGGTGGGAGTGAGCCCTACCTGAAATAAATGTCATATTCTCTTTCCTTCCTGACCATAATAATGGATTTATGGAAAACAGAGCTACTTTTTATTATTGAAATTAAAGATTCATGTAATGAAAAATTATCATTTCTACATTCTTGTCCCATTTCCAGACCTCTGATCTCATAAAGCGTGAAGGTCAGGGTGTTAAAGGGTACGTATATCATAGAATCATAGAATGGTTTGGGTTGGAAGGGACCTTAAAGATTATCTAGTTCCAACCCCCCTGCCATGGGCAGGGACACCTTCCACTAGACCAGGTTGCTCAAAGCCCCATCCAGCCTGCTCTTGAACACTTCCAGGGATGTTATATCCCCCCACAGAATTGATCATATCTATACTGTTCTACAACAAACGATGTTACACACACAGAACCCTCAGACTCCAACAGAATATAAAGCTTTTTCTAAGTCGGGCTGATGGAAGCTAGAATAAACATGGCCTGTTCTACCTCCTGCTCACCCCCTGTTCACGTCTGCCTGTTTTGCCATACAAGTGCACTGGGCATGTTCAGGGATTTTGATGCGGTCCATCTGTAATTCCCCAGTCCACAAGGCAGTTTAGTCTGCACATGTGAGCACTTTTAATGCATGGTCCGGCCAAACCTTGCAAGTCTCAATGTGTATTAGTGGCTGCAGCAAGGGCTCAGATGGCAGATATTTATTCCAATTATTCATAGGATGGCAAGCCAATTTTGTGCCTTGTTAAGTAAATTACTCCTTTAATAGGATGGGTTTACATATCTGGTGTACTAGCCTGGGGAAATAAGAGTTTTCATTTTGCACATAATCATTCTGAATATTGACAGACTGCAGGAAAGACACAGCTAGTATTTTCCATTCGGAAAGACACTGATCAGGTTCTTAATCAGAATCAATAACCAAATGTATTAACATAAGACAATAACAAAACCATCCTTATTTTGGTTTCACTTTGCAGTGCTGTATTTTTGGAGCAACTCATGAGAAGCCATTACGTGACTGTGGTCTTTATAATGAGCAAATGCAATAAGACCATCTTTAGAAAACATTGCCAATACCACTTAAACGTTCTTTAACTAATATTTAGTGCTAGGACAATCCAAATCTTCTTTGAAGCTAACTGATTAGTATTTGCAATGCATCTTGAGATCTGTAGATTAAAAGCTGCAGAATAAGACAATGTTTTACTCTATTATTAGTCAATCAAACATATAGAAACACACATTGAAATTAAATCACTGGAAAAACCTTGATGCTTCCTCTCCCCTTTATTTTCTTCCATACTTTAATTCTATTTCTTTGATAAACTATTATATTTCAAGAGCCTGGTCTTTAATACTCCTTTTGTAGCTACACGAAGTGCATTAGGAACGATCTGCCCATTAGCTACCAGAGAAGATTCATATGCATCAGTTCCAAATGTTCTAAAGCAGTTTACTAGGCTCAGAGACTTTGATGATAAGTGTGGGAGGAAGACAGAGACACACAGAGAAGGGAAGACCAGCAGTCTTCCTACACAAACTCCTTATTAACTTGAGTAATCCCCTTAAAGCTATTCAAATGAAATCTTGAAGCCTGATGTAACTGATGTTTGCAGGCAGACAGATAGATATTTCTGCCTATATAAAGAGCTTTATGAAAATTGCAGGACTTGACAAAAAAGATTTCCTAATTCCAAGCCTCCACTCTAACCCTCTTCTTTCTACAAGAAAAATAACTTATTCATTATGTAACACCTGCATCCCCTAAAGACGTGCAGCTAGGAATGGCTGAGCTAAAAACAGATTTGAAAAAGGAAACAATAAGTATGTGAGCAAATTCTGGAACACAGGCTGAGAAAAAGGAAAAGGTTTTTCCTGCATCTGACCCACAGCTCATGAGAAGCCAGAAACAAGTTTTCAAGTTCTTCTCCTTCTAGCAAATTCTCCCGGAAAGTCATGTTCCCAAACAAGTTAGGATTAGGAGTAGATGAGATTTAGAGCAGGTCTGTGCCAAGGACGGCTGCCTCGACTTAGATTTGTGGCTAGCCGTGGCCACTGGACTAAAATAAATGCTAGAGTTAGAAGTGGCAGGGACTAATGATAAAGATTTTCTTTGTCTGTGTAGCTAATGTACCCTGCTGGTCTCATGGCTATTTTTAAGCCTATAGTTAGCTTTCAGGTCAGGAAGAGCCAATGAGCCAGATTTATTGTGGGACTAGCCACAATTGGCCTTGCTTTGTCCTAAAACTTGGAGGAGGAGGAACTGGCTTGCTGGTTTCTTAAATGGTAAAATGTTTCTTCTTGCATTTATTTCACCATTTTATGCATTTTAGAATTAATTACACTGTGATCACCATGGGAAAAAAAAACATAAAAAACCTAAAGATATTCCCTGCATGCTGGAAACAGTACATGGGGTTAAACACTACAGGAAGAGGATAAATAAAAAAGTATATTAATAAGTAAAGTTTCATTTACTGCATAAATCTACAAGTGTTCTGGAAAAAACTGTGCATGATCACTTAATTAAAAGACTTCATCATAACATATCATAACAAAACAAGATATGACTGCAATAATGCCCACCATTATTAAATTTCAAGACCCTGCTTTAAAATATGGGAAGACAAAAGAGCTTCTAAAGCAAAATTTGTTTTCTTTTTTGTTTTTAGTATTAAATATAGAAGTTCTGAACAAATGAAAACAGGATTTTAAAATAGGAAGTATGAGCTAATCTTAAAAAAAATGCAGTACTAGATCTCTGTAATAATAAGAAGGAAGTAAGATTATAGGATATAATAATATAGAGCTGTAAGACATGAAGGAACAAATCATCATCCACTGACAAGAAAGCTTGCTCAAACAAGTACTTTGATTTTTAGGAGACCAGGACCCTTCATTTAATAAATTCCTATCTGGTATTGCAGCTGTTAAGCGCCACTAATGCTTGGAAAGGACAAACAGTGAAATGTTGATGGAAGGTTTTTTTTTCTATGCCAGCCGCCAGTGTTCAGTCAGCACCCGTTTTGCCCCAAGCCCCTCTCTCTCTGAAATAAGCACAGTCCTGCACTGAGATTCATCTTTCACCTTCCTATCTTTCTGCCGAGCATCCTTCCCAAAGCTGCATGCTAGGTGATTTTTGAGAGTTTTACTGAGATGTTTGGCAGCAATCCCTGAGGAAAAAGAGGTTAAAGGAATAGCTTGTACAGCAGGCAGTGGAAAGTAGCAGTACAGAGTGCTTTATTGCTGCCTATTCCAGCAAAACACACAAAAAAATCATGTCTCCTCCACCCTAGCCCTTCTTCCAAGAAATGTCTGCCCGATGGATAATCATTGCTGATTCAATGCCCAGGAGGGCTCCTTTAAAGAAGAAAATTGCTGCAGCATTCACTGTATTCATCAAATATTATTTGCTGCTCTCTAGAGGAACAGGAAGATCCATTACCAAAGGAGAAATAGATTCAGCATCACCTTATGTAGCTACAGTGATAAATTTTAATTTTAAAGCAATGCCTTCTTTTGGTTGGGACCCACGAAAGGGAAAGAAACCGAGAGCAAAAGAGAGAGAAAAGAAAGAGAAAAGTCTGGCTAGAGGAAAAGAGGAGTCTGAGCTGCCTCCATCAGCTTCACTGCGGGAGACTAGGAAAGACTGGGAAGTTCACAAGGAGGAGCAGGCGCTGCAGGAGTGACTCAGCATCCTTCTGCGGCAAAAAGGGAGCATGTCAGCAGCCACCGCCCTTCCCTGGCTGCGAGCAGAAGGCCTGGCCCTTCCCCATAAGCAAAAGCTGCAGGAGAGAGACTGCAGCCGTGCCAGACCCCCTCCCACAGAGAGCTGGTCTCCTTCTGCCCCAAAATGTCCCTGCAAATAGCTGCAAGAGCCACAGCTCCCTCCATAGCCATTGCCTTCCCAGAGCACCCATGCAGCCCATTCCCTAGGGCCTGGCTCCAGGGAGAGCATCAGCAAAGCTGCCATACTCCCATCTCCCCACTGCAACCCAGAGAGACCACCACACTCCCTCGGAGCTGCAGAAATGCTATTAACTCCCATTCTGCCATATTCACCTCCTGCTCACTGGGAGCAGCAGAGCAGCTGATTCCTCTTGCTCTCCTGCACCCCATTTAATTTTCACACAGCTGTATACCACTGACTTTAATAACTGTCATAGGACAGAAAAGCAAAAGAAAGGGCCAAATAGTACTGCATGTCCAGACCTACACAATCGAAGCTATTCTACAGGACGTACATACAAAGGTGCATGTGGGAAAGGAATCTCGTGCTTTGTTTTGAGAGTCACTGAAGAGTTGCTCAATGTGCCAGGGCAGGCAGAGAACTTGATCCCCTCATGCTGACCAGAGTGGGAAACTGGGCTCTTCCCACTCCCACTGCAGAAGTGGGCCCCGTTCCTGCAATCTGGACTGGGTGGGGAGATGCACTTGGTGTCCACAAACACTGCCTTTTAAGGTTGTGCTTGGCAAAGGCTGTAAGGAAGCAAGGGAGAAGAGACCTACAGCTGGTAGAAAGCCCACCCTTGTTTGCTCCTCAGCTATTTGCTCATGTTCTGCTAGGTTTGCCTTCATCTCTTGTCTGTTCCCATCATACCTTTCTATTCCTTATTTAACACCTTCCTCGAGTGTTGTTTTTTTGGGGGAGGGATAAATGGACTGTTTTCTCCTCCCTCCCCTCACCAAATTTTACCTGGCCCCTTCTCTCAGAACACTTAGGGGGAAAAAAAACCACCTTCCCTGGAACAAAATTGTTCTGATCCCATGCAGGCTCCAATCACCCCATTCTGTTACATCATTTTTGGCTACTTTGGGGATAGTTGTATGTCATATAAGCCACAAACACTAACTTTTGGGCATGAGGTCTGGAGGCAATAAGGCCACTGAAAACTTGTTAATTTTATGAAAACCAGGACAAAGCAGGCATTTCTGCTGAAAGGGAAAGGGGAAGCTTGCTCTTTCTGATTCTTTTCTTGCTTGCAGCAGTTAGGCTTCTGGCCAAAGGGAGCCTGGGACATGGTAGCTCCTCCTCTATGCGGGACTCTCCTCCCTCCCTCCCTTCTCCTCTCTCTTTGAAAGTTGGTGCAGTGTTGAACTTTTGCCAGAAACTGGACCTGCTGCAGAAGCAGCAGCTTCCCAGTGGGAGGAGGGAAGAGGCAGATTGAGTAATGCTTTCTCTCAGCTCCACTTGACACCAGCTAGTCAAACAATCCCTTCTCCCTCTTCCTTCCCCTCTCTACTTATAGCAAGCCCCTATCAATCCATAAATTCCCACTACAGGGAAGGCAGTGCAGGTCCTACCATCACATCCCTGCAGTAACAGGCAAAGGGCACTGCCAAGGACTGATGCAAGAGAGTTTGTTCCCTCCTTTTCCATTTGCAAAAGGTCAAATTCCTCTTTACCATATCCCATCCCTCCCTAAGAAGGCACAGAGAAACTTTGCTTAAGTTTTTCCCTTGGGCTGCTGCTGCTCCCGGTGCTGTCGCTGACACACCAATCCTAGGCCCTTAGACCTCATGCAAGCAGATTCCATCTCCTTCCCTGAAACGTCCAGAAAAAAAAAGTTTCTGCTCCCTTTCTGCCCTCATCCCCCCTAAATTGCAGTTCCATGGGGAAAATTCCCAGCAGGAGGCGCTGGAGGAGTACAAGGAGCACGAAACTACTGCAGCCTTCCCCCAGAGAACTGCAGATCCAAAATTAACCCTTCCTGCAGCCTTTTCCTTTCCCACTGTGCCCAGCATTTCTCAGTCCACTGCAGGCTGCTCTGAAGCATGGCAAGCCTCCGGAAGGAACGATTTAGGTCAGATTATACGGATAGTAACTCTGCCCCTCAAGGCAAGCCCTAGATGCAGTTGTACAGTCTTGGCCAGCCTAAATGAAATCTGCAATGCGTTTTGATTTTTTTTCCCCTCTGAACAAAGCAGCCTCAAACCTCGGGGGCCACTGAACTCAATAGGTTGCCTCCTGTCTTACTTATCAAGCTGCATTACTATAAGAAATAACTCCTCCCTTTCTCTTTCCTCCCCCTCAGCTATCCCACACATATGCACCTTGAGGAGACAGCCCAAAAATGCACCTTCACCTCTCTCTGACTGTGCTGTGCCTACAAATAAAGGCATTTGCTTCCTACTGGCTGTGCAGTGCTGCAGCAGCAGCTGTTTCCAGGGCTGCAAGCTGACAGAATGGCTTCTTCTTCAGCAAAATCTGCCGACTCATAGCATCTAATCACTTTTCTGAACATCCGATCCCTAGACTTACTGGTCTCAACCCAAACTTCAGATGTTACCAGATTTAAAGATCATATTAGTTACAGGAACAACCCAGGTTGTGCCACTTCTCCTTTGCTCAGATTAGTGGAAATAAGAGCACTGCCATGCTCACAAATCACTTGAATAAATACAACAGAAGGAGCATCCCAGCCTTACAGAAAGTTACACGTGTCCCTAAATGTTGTGAATAATCTGACCATTTCCTCTTTGCTATCTTCATGTACACATTCAAAAGAAAAAGAAAGGTGAAAAACAAGTTGCATGTAGCCACTCAAAGTAAAAAAACCAAACGGAATTAATGAAACTGCTTTCCATGTTGAGCGTGCAATGGGGATAACAAACAAACTAGGTATCTTTTCCTGAAATCATAAAAAGTTATCCTGAAAACTTTTTCCCAGTACTTCAAAAGTACAAGTACATCTTACAGCTTGTACAAATACCTTCACTGAAATATTTTAAAGCATATTCCTCCTTATGATGACAAATCACTGTCTTAACTGATCAAGAAGTGCTCCTTCTATGCTTTATTTTTATTGATACTGCCACACATTGTAGAGCCCCATCAGTCTGCTAGATACTGTATGTATATAAATTCAGAGACAGAGCCTGCTTGTACGCACTTGCAATGTAATTAGGCAAGCAAAAGCTGGAAAGGAAAACTGTTAGCTGGAAATCTAAGGCATTGAAGACTCAGCCTCTAAGCTGTTGCTTTCCAGAGAAAATGAGCTGCAAACGCGTTTCAGGAGTAGTGCCTGACTTGCCCAAGATTACACAAAGCACAAGGACCTCCTTAAATCTCGTTACAATCATTTTTGGTCTGTATCTATGGACTGTGCTTAGACCTGGTTTTCTCATGACATGAGAGGGCTTTTTAGCCCATGAACATAAAGGAAACATTTCCCAACAATAAAACAAAAATGCATACACACAGGAATATTCCTCTAAACACAGTGACAGCATATGAACTACTCCTACCATTTCTGAGGTGCCACTAAAAGATGCAATACACTCTCCTTAATGTCACAGTATGTGGTGCAGTAACACAAAGACATTAACAGTATTTTATCCTGTGGTTTTATCTGTACCAATTTCAAATTTCCAGGAATGCCAGTTCAAAGCACAGAACTGGAAGAGATAATCTTGGTTGGATTTATAACACATGAATTGATGCAAGCGTAGCAACTCAAACTGACACAAAAAACCTCCTGGTTTGATGGTTTAGTGAATTACATACTTGAGAACCCTTTGCCACAATCTCTTGCCTTCTGGTCATTTCTTTTTCTTAACCATTTTATGATTTCGATACCTGTATACCAGAAAAGGACCATTGTTCAAGGACATATAACCATTATACTGATGTCCTGTAGGTTACAGAGCTCTAACTCTCAACTTTCCCAAAGGTCATCCCATCTGCAACCAGGCAGGAACCAGGAGGCAGTGAGAATCCACCCATAAAACTCTTCATTGCAAATAGTTTTTACACTGCTGCCCAGCTCTATTATTCTATAGTGCAAGCCGCTGTATTGAAAGGTGAAACGTGACCTTTCATGTTTGGCTTCAGTATTTGAAATATGCTTATTATAGCTTTACAAACATCCTCTTACGGATTCCATCAACAGAAGCAGAAAAATGAAAGATAAAAGGATATATCTGGCTACCTCATCTTTCCTAATCCCCTGTCTACTCAGACCTGTTCTCTACAGCACCATTTCAAGTGCTTTATCCTACCTCATAATAAATGGCATGGTTATTCTCCTTGAAAAGCAAAGTTAGTACAATTTCTAGTCAGTTCTGATGGCTGTGTTTGTGAATCAGCAGACCCTTGAAGATTTATCTCTTTTTATTACTGTGGAGGCCTAGAAACTGCACTCCTTTCAGTTGCTGCAGGAATTTCATCCCAATTGCAGTGGACAAGCTAGGTAAACCAAATAATCTCCCACACCCCTGTTGGTTAATTACTGGGGCCAGTGTAAGTGCTTGTGTCACCATTTCTGCTGTCAGAGAAGCAGCAGACAATCCAAGGTTAACACTTACAGCCATCTGCTCAACAGGCCACAACACCCCTCTGAGATTTTGGAGTAACTAAAACAAGTGACTGAGTAGCTTTTGGCAATGCCAAATAAACAGACTGAGACTGGCTGGTTACGGACACTAAGTGCTTCTGAAGTTGCTATTTCAAGAATACACTTCTCTTATACAAAAGCAAAATTCATGCTGCAAGTTTTTACTAACCTGAGGACTTTTAAAGGGTCTAAGATAGTGACAATGCAAGTGCTGAAAATTCTAAAACTGAACGTCCTTAAGGTCCAGATCTCCAGAAAAAACAGGCTCCAAACTCCTATTGGCATCAATTAAGTATGGAGGGAACATACCCTAGGAATAAGGATTAGACAGAGGGTAAGATTGTGAAAAGACTTAATGAATGTTCATTTAACAAACAAGAAAAATATTATTATGATGATAAAGCCAACTGAAAACAATCAGTAAAGATTTATTCATGTAAACATTTTGCAAATGCGTAGAAGATACAACCAAAATGTCTGGAAGAGCTAAATAAGGCTTAGCATTTAGGTTTTTACCACTAGTCAGTGAAAGGGCCAGGAGCTTACCATCAGGACAGCAGAAGATTTAAGAGTGAGTATGATAGATCCTGAGCTAACCGAGCCTTGCCTTCTGTCACAAGGATCACAGAATGCCCAAAGGCAGAAGGCATTGCTTACTACCTGCACAGGGCTGCCTTAAAAATGTAGCATGCTCTCTCGCTAGTGACAGCAAAACAGAGACTATTCCCAGGCTAAGTTGATTCTCCCACACTGTGGGACTAACTATATGTTAGGCTTCATAATCATAGAAGGCAATGGCTGTCACATAACATTATAGCTGTTCAGATGTAGTAACATACGACAAAAGTCTGGGAGCTTGTCAAAACTCCAAGCCCAGAAAAATTAAATCTTGTTATTACTCAGCAATGAAAGACCACAAGATTGGCCCATGACTCAAATTTTCAGGATTCAAGTTTTGAGCAATTCCCTTTCCAATCCCCCACACTCAAACAGGAAGAAAAGAAAAAAAAAAAAAAGAAAAGAAAAAACTGAACAGCAGTTTTAATGGAAGTGAAATATTTCTATTTCCCTCAAAAAAATGCACAAATAAAAATAAAAGCAAGCAACTTTTCATCTGCCCTTATCAGCAGTATCAAGAAAACACTTGAATTTTCACAGCTAACACGTGCCATGAGAGCCTCTCAATCAGGCTGTATAATTTATAATTTAATCTATGCCTTAAGAGTGGTGCAAAGCCATTTTCTCTCTAGGAGGAGTAGTGCCAGAGATCAAACCCCTGCAGACCTCTACAAATGTTTCAATTAAGTTATATTAGCATAAAACCAGAGCAATGGGCTACATTTCATATTCTATCCCACATACGCATAAATCCTTGACTATCATCTGTAATAACCAAATATAATGCCAAGAATGTGATGCATGCAAGAATATCTAATGTAGGAAATTAGGTGCACTGGCTGCAGAAGTTTAGTAATTTTTATTCATATACTGCAGAGCTGAGCAACTTCAGCTTGCTGCTGCAAAACTTAACCAGTCAACACACTGCAGTACAACAGTCAGACAGTTTTATTGCTCACTTTCCTTCTGTGTTTTATGGTCAGCAGTACATGCCAGACTATTAAATAATGGGATGCTTATATCTTGCTAAGAAATGCTTGCATGTGTGCATAGGGGAAAGATTATACACATACTAAAAGGTAAAGGTGGCTTTGTGTACACCCCGTATAAATTTTATTACTGCATATGCAGCAAGGAGAAAAATCTCTCAAAGTTTTAAAGAATAATTGAGTTATAGGGAAAGTATTCCTCAATTGTTCATCCAGATTCTGTGATCAAAGGAAGAACACAACCTGGTAATCGGGAATTCAGACTATGCTAACTTTCCCTGCAGTCCACAGATACGAGATCTCTCTGCCTTTTAATTGTGCATGCAGTCCACAAATATTCTTTTTGACCCACATATTATCTTTATTGTCATCCATACTAGAAAGCTTTTGGAAGGAAAGAGGGTCTCTGACTGCATTATGAGCCTTATATTATATGCTCTCAAGTGTATTTTAAATGCAGTCTCCTCTCTTCTACCCACTGTATTACCAACAGAACTAACTTCAGCTGGCACAGCCAGTATGCAGTCAGCAGAAATGGGAAAACAGGGAAATACTCACACTACTTGCCTCTGGATATTGCTGTTGATATGAGTATTCAACTTCAAAAGTATGAAGGATACTAAATTTATCCTATTATTATCATCTACAGTTGCTCAAACACGTTCTTAACAGCAGACATCCCTCAAACAAAACTACATACACATAATCCTTTTCACCAAGCATTTAAAACTTTGCAGTAGTCACACAGCTGGTTTCCCTAAGCAACCCTGGGGCACACCAACACGTAAGGGTCACTTTGTCTTTGTTCCTTAATGTTCAGGTAGTTCACTGTACTGATGAGAATGTCTCAGGTCTTTAACTGAGTCCATTACTTAACATGCACAAGGACAGACCCTAAGTAGAAAATACTACCGTATAATGGCAGGGGAGAATGAAGATTTGTAGGTATGCATATTCAGCTCCCCCTACAGATATAGACACACGCATGACACAAGGCACGTAACTCAGCTTTTTCTGCAAAAACAATTGTAACAAGCTGTAATTTTTCAAAGGAGTTTGAAGAAGTTTTGTGTCCAAATTCCTTTGGGATTCAATGGGCATTTAGAGATGTGAAAATTCCATTTGAATCATTATGCTTGGTATGTATTAGATATGTAGGCAGAGCACTGCTTTCAGTCAGCTGAAACAACTGCATTCACTTCCATTTAATATTACTTTAAGAAGGAATTGGGTAAGAACAGTAATTCAGAAACACTGAAGACTGAAAACTATTACAACCACATTGCGAAGAACATTTTAATGTGGTGAAAAAGGTTTCCAAGGCAAAAATAAAAAATATAAGGAGTGACTTAGATAAGCCACTGGAAGGGGGAAAAAAAAAAACCAAACCATGCTAGAGGTTACAACTACCAGCAAGGTGAAAAGACACATCGATTCTATTGCTTTCTTTCAACCCTGACACGTTACTGCTGTGGGATACCTACACGATATGCCTATCAGTTGCTCTATGACATACCATAAGATCTGATTGACTCATTCCAATCTAGCACAGTCCAGCGTAAACTGGATATTAAAACCATTAAGATTGATGAGTTAATACTAATGAATATAGAAAAAGAATTGTGTTCTGTAATTCACCAAATCATTGGGGAGGGAGAGGAATCTCTGTTGCAATTCATCAGAATTTGATTCAGCTGAGAACCCTCTCAATTATTCTTTTGCATTTTATGGCATCATAAAATACCACTTTTCAAGTGACAGCCTTAACACAGGTAAGATCACTCACAAGGCGACAACAGGAAAAGATGAAGCTCAGATTGTCAGGTACCTTAAGTGGCAGTTCAGTGAAGCCTACAGCCCAGTGCCAACTTACAATAAGCTTCTGATGTGGCCCTCAGCCTCTTGAGTCCAACCACTTTCTTCTCATGTTGGCAGAAGACCCATTCAAAGCAATGAGACTTTGCAAATGAGTAAATGATCTCTTCCAAAATGGGCTGAGCGGGCTTTTGCAAACCATGTACATTGCTTTGCAGCTGGCAAGGTAGGGGAGTTTTATCTTATTTGTCCAAGAACCTTTTTGTTTATGTTTAATTACTGGAATCAAACAAAAGCAGAACATCTATTTAATTGATTCTGGGAGTTAAGAACTAAACCTTGAAACAGAAAGGAGGAATCTGCCGTCGGATTTTGTGGCCTAGTTTGGAGTCCTGATCCAAAGAGTAAACAAAGCTAATGAATCTTCTAATTAAGCATTCTTTGATAGAGCTCAGATGAAAGAAGCGGCTGGCTGTTTCCTCCAGCTCTTGTAATCAAGTGACAGACCAAACTCAAAGTGAGCAAATTAAGGTTACTATGTGCAGCAAAACAGAATTGGTGTAAGCAATAATAAAATAATGAAAGCTGCTCAGGCACTTACTATTTATGGCACAAACAAAGCAAATAGCTATTCAAGAGAAATAGATTTAATACTTATTAGCATTTTTTCCTGTGTCTTCCAGATACTGTATTTCAGTCCTTGCAGACAAAATTCTGCATGGCTTTGACAATTCATGTTAGTGTTGTCTCATATTAAAAGGGCTGATTGGAATATAGAAAGCAGACTTCCTAAAATGTAAGATTCATTCCAATTCATAAAAAAAAAATGCAGCAGGATTAAGAGAGTCTAAGGATAACAGAGTATTTTCGTTTGCACATTTCAATTAAATTCATTCAGATTTTGATATAATTTTAGATGTGTACATTAAGATCTGGGTTCCTAACTTCAGGACACGGGAAAGAAAAAGGGACACGTTATTCCTGCATGTCACTTTCAAAATATTCCCCTGATAGGCAGAGTATCAGTGACATACAACAGCAATTTTCAAGTGTGTTCAGCATAGGGTCAAAACTTAAAAACAGCCCAGACAGATGTAAAAATTCTAGCACACATGAGAATAAACCCCAAGGAAATTTCTTCAAGGTTTCCCCCCTCCTGGAAGTTTTAAAAAAAGAAGTAGCTATAAAGACAGAAAGCATTGTAGGGCCTTAACCAGACTTTTCTCAGATGTAGTTCCCAGGGGCTTCAATGATAATTCTCTTTTTCAGTTTTCGCAACACACCTCTCTGTGGTAAGATCAATAAAAGGACCTATAGGGACAGCTCAGCTGTAGGCAAGCTTTACTGCATTCCCATAGCACTAAACACTGGCACAAAGTATTAACTACTACATGGCACAAAGTATTAACTACTACAATGGACCTGTTCCAGCTCTCCCATTTCTCCACCAGAACTGGTCTGATCAATCTTACCAATAAAAATCAATCAATCCATAAAACATGGTGCCACTGAATGCCAGTATGTTGATTTTTGAAGTAAATTTATTAACAATTACAGAACACTATGAAAGGAAACTGCTTAATCATACCTCACTATGTATAGTATCTCTCAGCTGTCTGTGAGTATAGGTACCATGCATAGACCAGCTCCTACTATCTCATTTTACATATTGTATAAAAAATATGATGTTGCACAGCTCATCAGAGCTATGTAACATTTTCAACTGCAGGAGTACCTGATTCCACACTTTCTCAAAGCTGTGCCTTTATGGAGTACAAACAATAAAAAAAAAGTACAAACAAGGCTTTTGCTTTTCTGACTTAGGACTGCTCAATTTCTGTGCAAATTCAAACTAAACAGGCACAGCTCTTTTTATGCTTCAGAAATAAGACCAGGAACAGACAATGGAGACTTCATTCTGCCATCCACCTCAACTGCAAACATACCTGTTACCGCTTTCTGCTGGGGAAACTATTCTTTGTTTAAAAAGAAAAAAAAAAGGCAAACACCATTAGGCTTCAATGCCCAAGTGTTTTGCAGCATCAGGGAATTTTCACTGACTCTAGTTGCATTCAAGTAACTTCTTGATGCTTGATGAGGCCCCAGCAGAGGGCTTAGATGTAAACTTTTCCTTGAGGAAATGCCATTCCTAGACTGAGTACATATTAATTACATAGTATGTAGCAGAGGAAAATGTATGAACAGGAATGTATTGCCATGGAGATGCTTGCTTTGCTTGCGCAGCAGTAGTATGTGAGTGCACAGCTGCCATTTTAGCATGCCACTACTATTATTTCTGTGTCATTCATCATGATAATTCACATTATATAGGTCAGCCAACCTAGGGGAGATTTTCAAGGGGAGAACCTCGACTTGGGATTCTTCTGCTACCTGAAGTCTGTGTGAGATGAAATCATGAGACTCACACCTAACTAAAACAGCAAGAGAGCAGCTTTAGTTTCAGCAGATGGAAAGGGACATAATGCTAAGCTGCTGGGTGACTCAGCTCGTCTCTAGTGACTGCCCACCTGCTTTTTTCAATGTGGTCTTAAACAAAGATGAGACAAACGGCACAGACCATTTCAGTCTATTTGGAAGCCAGTCTTTATCCTGTTCCTCTATTCACTACTACTTCCGTGATTTTTCTAATAATAATGTATCAAGGGGCTAGATTATACCCTGCGTTATGGCAGAAAGCAACAAAAGGGAGACAAAGGGAATGGGGAAATCAGAGTCGGCACTACTCTGTACCTGGAAATACAAGTTTCCGAAGTAGGATGGCTTCGGTATTAGCTTTCTTTTCCTTATAGTAACAAAGCTTCGTCCTTACCTCTGAGTCACACTGAAACTCAACACTGCAGGGCTGTCTGCAGACACGCTTTCCCATCTTCCTGGCATGCACTGCTGGAGGAGAGGAAGGGGTTTTGCACTCATTTTCCCTCTCTAAAAAAATGCAAGAAAGAATATTAACAGCCTAGAATCACAAAGCTTATTTTCCTGGGATATGAAGGGGAGTTATTTTAGAAGCTGAGATATATTCCGTTATTAATAGATGGCATAATAACCCATACCATTAATGATTAAATCTTACGCTCAAATTGAATGTGGGGAAGATTAGCATAAATCCATTGGCATGAAACAAGGCATGCCAGTTCACATTAGTTGAGTGTCCCATAACAATTTGTGTTTAGAAGCTCACTGAATCTCTGACCAAGCCCGCTGTGAATCTTCCCATCCGCTATAATGTCTTCCCTGGGTGCTCTGCAAGCTACACAAATTACCTCTTTTGGGCAAAAGTCAAACCCAATCTCTGTTAAAGCTAAAATGTATTAGCACATAAAACTATACCTGTGCTGCTGTACTTTGCATATTCAGTGTCTGAATAATGGATAGCTGTTAACATGCATGAATGCAACTGCTACTGATATTTAAATCACAAATTTCGAATAAAATTTTGAGAAGACTCACTTGCGGTGCTTGTAAATTGAGATCAATTTTATTGATCTTCGTGGGGTGACTTTAGATTTGCAAAATAAAATATCTCGTCAGCTCTATTGTGATATAGTGATGCATAAGCCTTTACTAGCTCTTAGTACAGTTCATTCCATCTAGCATAAGCTCAGACAAAAAGAGACTGTAGCATTGTACCTCTGACAGGCCATTACCCTTCACAGCTTAACATCCCTCCTATTCAAGTACCCTGAAACCTACGGAAATGATACCACGCAACAGATAATGTTCTGTTTGAGATCACCAGAAGATAGTAGGAAACCCTACTCTACCTTTAGTAGATGACTGGTATTAAGCAAACATATCTTTGTACCAGAAATACTTAAGTACCATTGCAATTAGTGACAGGCCTACAGATTAATTTATGTATATTACTAAGTCTTTCTCCTTTCTTTAGGAAGCAACCAAGCATTTTTGTGATATCCTCTCTTAATAAATGTTCCCCAACCCTCACCTACATTTATTCCCTCCTCAAGAAAACTTTAAAGAGTTTGTTTTGTACTAAATTTGCCCTTCTGACTCAGAGAGACAAACTACCGTCTTTTTGAACATCCAATGAAGTCTGTGCTCAATATATTCCTATCTTACTTCTGATAAATCTCTACTGCATAAGTACTGCTTTGTTTTAATCAACCAGTGCCTAATAATCTGGGTCAGAGGTAGCTGCAACGCAGCTGCCCAGTTTTAGTCTCTGTATAAGCCAGATTAGGCAAGGATAAATATTCAGTCCCTGTGGTCCAAGTCCCAGATGGACTTGCCTCTAGAGCATTTCAAGGAACAGGGGAAGCAAAGCTAGGTAACTAGATATTAATGTATTCCGCTAGGAACTACAAACCACACCCCGTATTTGTTTCCTCATTCGTGTAATTACCTGGTTATTAGGAACCACTTGCAACAAAGGACATGGTGAGGTCAGCAGGAACTTGACGAGCACACACACCTTGCAAAAATTGCAAATTGAAGAAAAAAAAAAAAAAACGAAAACCAACGCTCTCCACACACGCACTCTGGGGGTTCTGAGGCGCAGTGAGAGCTGTATGCACCCCAGCCTGACGCACTGGGCCTCCTGAAGACCCCAGCCACAATATAGCACTTACAAAAACCTCCCCAGGCTTTCTGCCAGGGCA
>VYXH01007713.1:287960-302932 GCA_013397275.1 Burhinus bistriatus | reverse complement strand
CGCCGCGCCCCAGCCCCGCCCGGCGGCTGCGCCCGCCCGCCCTTCCCCGCCAATAAATAGGGCCGGTCGGGTAGCATTGTGCCGCAGAGCAGTCGCTGCCTCCCGGCGCAGTCATGAGCTCGTACGGCTACGATCCGTTCTTCCCCTCCTACAAGCGGCGGTATGCCGAGAGCCCGCGGCTCCACGTCTCGGCCATGCGCAGCGCCGGCGGCTACAGCTCCGCGCGCTCGGCGTACTCCAGCCTGTCGGCCCCCGTCTCCTCCGTGTCGGTGCGGCGCAGCTACGCCGCCTCCAGCACCTCGGGCTCCCTCCTGCACTCGGTGGACAGCCTCGACCTCAGCCAGGTAGCCGCCATCAGCAACGACCTCAAGTCCATCCGCAGCCAGGAGCGGGCGCAGCTGCAGGACCTCAACGACCGCTTCGCCTGCTTCATCGAGCGGGTGCACGAGCTGGAGCAGCAGAACAAGGTGCTGGAGGCCGAGCTGCTGGTGCTGCGGCAGAAACACGCCGAGCCCTCCCGCTTCCGCGCCCTCTACGAGCAGGAGATCCGCGAGCTGCGGCTGGCCGCCGAGGAGGCGACGAGCGAGAAGCAGGCGCTGCAGGGCGAGCGGGAGAGCCTGGAGGAGACGCTGCGGGGGCTGCAGGCGCGCTACGAGGAGGAGGTGCTGAGCCGGGAGGACGCGGAGGCCCGGCTGCTGGAGGTGCGGAAGGGCGCGGACGAGGCGGCGCTGGCGCGGGCGGAGCTGGAGAAGCGAGTGGACAGCCTGCTGGACGAGCTGGCCTTCCTCAAGAAGGTGCACGAAGAGGAGCTGGCGGAGCTGCAGGCGCAGATCCAGTACGCCCACCTCTCGGTGGAGATGGACGTGTCGGCTAAACCCGACCTCTCCGCCGCCCTGCGCGACATCCGCGCCCAGTACGAGAAGCTGGCGGCCCGCAACATGCAGAACGCCGAGGAGTGGTTCCGCAGCCGCTTCACCGTCCTCACCGAGAGCGCCGCCAAGAACANCCGCCAAGGACGAGGTCTCCGAGAGCCGCCGGCTGCTGAAGGCCAAGACGCTGGAGATCGAGGCCACCCGCGGCATGAACGAGGCGCTGGAGAAGCAGCTGCAGGAGCTGGAGGAAAAGCAGAGCGCCGACATCTCCGCCCTGCAGGTGCGGGGGGCCGGGGCTGCGGGGGGGTACCTGGGGAAAGGGGGGCGCTGCCGGTGGCTCGCAGGCACGTTCCGCGTCTGTGCTGCACACCGGAGCTGCAAGGGATGGTAAATTCGGCGTGCGGAACGCCACAGAGCTGTAATGCGTGAGAGATCGTTTATCGGTATGCCGATAAGTCGGTCACTATATCGTCATGAAGAAGATAGCCTTAAGCTGCAACTAGAAAAAGCACGTAGAGGCTAAAACTGGAACAAATCTCATGCCTGCTTTAGTCCTTGGATGGCAGAAAATCGGGCTCTTAACATTAAGTGGGGGTGGAATAATAAGGTGTAGACATAGGGCTGGGAAACGCTGCCAGGAAAGGTGGGATTTGGTAAATGGTGCCTTTTTGGCTGAGGCTGGAGTTGGAGCTGTTCGTTTTCTCTGCTAGAGCAAGATCAAGTTCATAGGCTTGGAGAAATTCCTTGCGAGGTATTATTGCTAGACATGGGAGAACTAAGAATTGTACGCTGTCAATATTGTTACTTCCAACAGGATACAATCAACAAATTGGAGAACGAGCTGAGAACCACGAAGAGCGAGATGGCTCGGTACTTGAAGGAATATCAAGATCTGCTCAACGTGAAGATGGCCCTGGACATCGAAATTGCAGCATATAGGTATGATGGGGGAATGTTTCAGTAAGTCAGAACTCGGATCAGGTTCCCGTTCTCTCTTCAAGAGAGCTCATTTTATTTGTCATTCCTCCAGCAGGAGTTTTCCTAGATAAATGTCAGAGTTTAGTCAGGTCTCTTCCATTGTCTTTCTATTGGAAGAAGCCGTGCTTTTGAGGTAAAGTATTTGCTTTAAGCAAAATCTTCAGCACGTAGCAGACTTCTGTGGATATAATAGTATGTACATATATGCATACAGAACTCTGCTCAGCAATATGATCTCAGTTCTCTGTCTTTACAGATAAAAATACCTGTTCTGTACTTATAGTGACTAGATTTTATACCAATGGAACTTCATAATATGGATGGCTGTGTTCTCAAAATCAGAAATCCCTTGCGTGCTTTTAAGAACAGACTTTGTTTCTAACTCACAGAAGCAATCTCCTGGAAAGTAATTATTTTACAGCAGAATCGCTGTTAAATAGCTCTTCAATGTTTTGTCCCGGATACTGTGAGAATTTGTAAATGCCGAAACATGAGTTTCTATGAATGCCACAAGGGGGAATATGGAGAAGGTGGCTATAAACCTTATCTAGTAGCTAAACATAACCTCAGATTGTTACATCTGCATTGTTCTCTGCAACCCTACAGGCTACGAGAATACATCTGTAACTTCACCTGCTATAGGAACCTAATCCTAGAGGGTTTTTCCCTGTTATTTCTTTTAACAAGGAAAAGTATTAATTCACACAGTAATGCACACCTCTGAAACTTCTAAATTATTCCAAGAAGCTAGGGTAGCATTGCCATGTAGTTATTCATTATGGGCTAGTTTTTGCACTCTGAAGTATGCAGTCTGTAGGGCTTGTGCTGCTTAAAGCACCGTAGTATTCTGGTCTGTAGCTGAATCTGCTGAATACTGCTGCAATATAACTAAGTCATTTCTCTTCGCCTTTTTTTTTCTTCCCCCCGCTAGGAAACTGCTGGAAGGTGAAGAGACCCGACTCAGTTTCACTAGTGTTGGAAGCATCACCAGTGGCTACACCCAGACTGCCCCAACTTTTGGCAGGTCTGCCTACGGTGGCCTCCAGTCCAGCTCCTATTTGATGACAACCCGTACCTTCCCCACATACTACTCTAGTCATGTCCAGGAAGAACAGATTGAAATAGAGGAGACAATTGAGGCTGCTAAAGCGGGAGAAGCCAAGGCAGCCCCTGCGGAAGAAGGTGAGGAGGAGGAGAAAGAGGAAGGTGAGGAAGAAGCGGGAGGTGAAGAGGCTGAAGAAGAGGAGGAAGGTACTTCTAGTTACTTTCAAGTCCCTCTCTTCCATGCTTCACCCGGCTCATATGGGGTAAAAGTGAGAAATCCTGATGATTAAGTCTTAGGATTAGACCTCTCTTGTTGTCTGCTCACATGAGCAAAGGATTGTGGGATTAAGCCCACAGCATTTAAGCAGGAAAGCCTGACTATTGGATGGAAGATAAGGTAAACGTTCAATATCACGCAGATTATAGGACTGATTATACTCCCTTGAAAATCACTGGGTGTTTTTTCCATTCAAGTTTCCAAAAGCAGAATGATAACACTTCAACAATGTGTGATACTACATTCATATGGCAGCAAGCAGTACTTAGCTATTACAGACATCCTCAAAAATAAGGAACAGGGACATCCTGAGCTAAATATTAATTCACAGAGAGTAGCCTGTGATAGTAGGAACATCAGCTGATGTCCGTGGATGTAACCATTGGGTTCAGAGAATAGCAGTATCTATTGCCTGAGGTCTAGGTAGTTTTCTTGTTCAACCAAAGTATATACCGCTTCCTTGCTGCCCTGTAATTTATTTACCAAACTTGCATTTTGAAGAAAATGTAAAAGGAATGTTACCCAGAATTGCTTTACCCACGCTCAGTTGCATAGATCTGAAAGATTTAACCTAAACTTACCTGAAATGCATTGGTTACCATTTAACTGTTCTAGGACTTTGTTAGTGTAAAGGTGAATTATAATGAAATGATAGCTAAAGAGGCAGTGGGAGAGCAATGGCAAGATTCCTTTTGGAACTCAAGTCTTTCGATAAAGGCTTAAAGCAATGACTTCACAGTCAATTACTATTTTTTAAGGCCATGATTTTGGAAAGACCTATGAAGTGTTTCACTCCATCTGTAATCTAGGATAAATTGGTCATGTAGTTTTGTTGGTCTCCCTTGCCAGTCCCAGATGAATGTCCCTGCTTTCATGCAAAATCATTTGCCAGTTCCATCATGTTTAGCTGGCTACCATCCAAACGTGCGGGGTTGAAGGATGCAGGTGTGCTGGCTCCTGTTACATTGGGATTAGGAGCAGTACACAGATGTTTCTTTTTGTTTTTCAAAGGTGCTAAGGAAGAATCTGAAGAAACCAAAGAGGGTGAGGAAGAGGAAGGAGAAGGGGAAGAAACAGCAGCTGAAGGAGACGAGTCTCAGGAAACTGCTGAGGAAACTGGTGAGGAGGAGAAGGAAGAGAAAGAAGCAGCAGGAAAGGAAGAGAGTGAAGTGAAGAAGGCGGCTTGATTTTTAGGCAGTCTAGCTTTCCCATCAGGTCAACAGAATAAATGATGATTGACTGAGCTAAAATTGCAGTTTCACATATTTAATTCAGTGACCACTGAGTTTTAAAGTTAATGATCTATGATGTTTCTCTCTGTGCAGAGTATCAGTATGCTTGCAGAGTACCCACTGGCTTGCTCCCTGAATGCCGCATGGTCTACACGTATGAATTCAGGGGTTATGTCTTTCTTGGGTGATTCAGAACCTTAAAATTTAAAAAGGGGAAAAAATAAGTAATGGGAATGAAAGTTACCTTTAACTTGCATTTAAAATAATTCTGGAAACCTTGGGTGGGTAAAATAATGGAGGCTTCAATAAGTATGTGCAATAAAGCTAGTCAATAAAGTTACAGAAACGCTTACACAGATTCCTTGTCCGTGTCATGTGTCACTGATGGACTTAAAAGGTTGGTAAAAGGGGTGTATTGCACTCATCTTTTCACGCCTGCGTAACGGGATATGGGATACTGGTTTCTGTCTCTAGCTGATATGCTTGGGGGACTGATAGGTGGACAAAATTTCTCAATGGGGCTGTAAAATTTCACGTGGAAGTCTTACAATGGTAAAAATACGTTGGTGTGTGAATGTGCTGTTAGCTGTGTGATGGGTCTTGCTGGGCTGTTGTATGTGCACAAGCTCCCTTTTCAAAAAAGAAATTTTAAGAAACCAATACAGAAGCAAAACGCAAACACGGCTGTTAAACATCGGTAGGAAGTTGTTCAATGTCTGACTGGTCAGTGATGAATGGGAGGAATGACTGTGGATGTAGCTGAGGCTCAGAGTACATTTAGGGGAAAAAAAAAAAAGCTGTGGTGAGGTATTAGAGGGAAGAACAATGAGGGGGGGAGTTCTCTCTGCTGCTTGAATGGGAGCTGCCTTCCTCAGGTGCTGTCTGAAGTCAGTCCACTGTGGACTGAAGAGGCTCATCCTCCACTGAGTGGTCGTCGGGGCCTTAAAGTTTTGAGTATGAGCCAGGCAAAGGTCTAACCGGTGATCAGGCCCAGAAAGCAGCAAAGCCTGACCATTCCAAAAGCAGTGTCAATGTCCGGTAGTCTGAGCCTATTTATTTTCAATTAGCTAAAGTTGGTGCATGTCATTAAACCTTGTGCTGAGGGCAAGTACTAGACTAATTCTGCAAATGAAACCATTTTAAATAAACTAAACCTGTGGAAGCCCACATTAAAACAAGCTGCACTAAAACATTTTATGGTCACATTCAGCAAGATGGATTTTTGCATAGGATTTTGGGGTAACCTAATTTTGTACACTGACTTCTTGGTATCGGTTGATTTGCATGGGCTCTTATGGATGGCTATGTTCAGAGAGAAAGGAAGTGTGGTTTTTTTATACAAATTTTAGGGTGTTCCAAAAACATCTTCCATTTCAGTGTTGAAAGAGTTATAAGGAAGAAAATGATGGATGAGGTAAGCACTTAAAACAATTCTTTCCTTCCATGTTCCCAGGAAAAACAGCAGGAGAAAGAAAAAGAAGCTCAGGGAACAGAGCTTCTATGCATATGTAATAATTTCAGTAACTCCTGTTCAGGGAGTTCCAGTATCCAAACACTTAATCTTTTTCCCCCTTCTTTCTTGGTGTGGTTGATGCTTTTGAGAACCAGAAGGCAAACAAGTAATTTCCTCTTTCTTCAACATCTCTTTTAAGTCTTTGTTTTCATCTTTCACTTCTGCTTTTCACGGAAATTTTTCTACCCGTGTTTATGCTGCCTTATTCTTGCAAAGCAGATTTTGTGTTCCATCTCCAGGAAAGCAGTGGTGAGCGGTGGGGGGTACTCGCAGTACCACGGGCAAGAGGCTGGACCGCGCTCCTTGCTCAGTGCTTTTAAAAGCTATCGATGGGAGACCTGCTCCTTCTGGTGTGCGATACCCTCGTTCAAACACCGCAGAATGTTGAATCTAAGAGATGGTACGTGGAAGTGCACCTAAGCGCCCTGTCAGAAAGTGCTTAGCGTGGCATTTCAGTTGGGAAAGAGGTTCTGCTCCTGCAGAGCAAAAAACACGCTGTGCACCAGATCAGACTCCGTCACAGCCAAACCACCTTGAACAGATTGGCACAGATTAAAGCCTCTGCCCCGTCCTGCCTTTCTCTAAGTGCCTTTTAACTTTTCAGTACCTGATTTTGCTTCCTCATTTGTGTCTCTTTGTGTGGATAAACTCATCCTTTATGCAGTCCCTTGTATCCCTTTCACTTCTGGGAAGCAATACAGCTTGCAGCTCTCCAAATCTTTGCAACCAGGCTGCCAGGGATGCTCTCAAACCGGCACGTTTAGAGATACCCCAGCAAACACATTTCTCCTTGCAGTGTATCTCAGTCCGATCCCCACTCCTCACGTTATTTTTAATGTATTGCAGCTAGAGGAGAGATTTCACGACTCTGCAGGAAATGTGTGAGTCACAGCCACGGCAATGAGCTGCAGAGCGCCAAGCTGCAGTGACCGTCCAGCCGGGTTTTTTACCCCCAGTCCTGCCTTGCTGCTAAGGTAAACGGGTGGGAGGGAGGATGGAAGCGTGCGTTTGCACGCCAAGATGCTCTCAGGGTTGTGGGCATCCTGCTGGCAACACTAGTTTTACCTCTGAAAATCCAGGAGCTCGCTTTGACGCAATGCAGTAAAAGCAGGCAGAGGGAGACACGATAGAAACTTTAACCCAAGTTGTAGCTGCAAGTAAAGCCGCGAGTCTGTCCCTGAATTTTCTCTTGCTGTTTGGGCAGACGGGGTCTGGATCAGGCCAAGATCCCATCACAGGGAAGACAAATCCAAGGAGGTCCTGAATGCTTTCCTTGAGATACACGTGCACACACTCAGCAAGAGGAAAACTTGTACACATGTGATACCCAGATTCTAGGAATTTACCTTCTGATAACAAAATAATTGGCAATTCATCATCTGTTGCCTTCCCAGATTAGTTAAGGGTAGTTTAGTCTGGAACAGGGAAGGAGGAAAGCTCACATGTGAATGGGAAAAGCACAGACCCTGATGCCCGGAGAAAATTCTAGTGCCTGACTTAGCTCCCTGGCAAATGCAACCTGTTTGTGTTCTATAATGCTTCCCCGTTTGTTTCCACCTGGAATTTAGTTCTGGGATGCTGAAAATCTCTTAATTGTAGCTCCCTCCACATGCCACTATGGTAAAAAGATCCTGTTTTAGAGCCCTCCAGCTCCTGAAGTCACAGGGGTCTTGGTGGTCCACCTTAAATAAGACCCATGAATCTTCACAGTAACTTCGTTTAATTATTGTTTTTCGCTTCACAGAGTCTTTCATACTGATCAATGAACTTCTGTGTCTGAAAGTAATTAATCCCTTCACTGGTGATTCACAGCCTGAAGAAGTAATTGGTGCAGAACAGGCAAATAACATACTATTTATGCATCTCTGCCCTGGAATTATGCTATCTTTTGAAACTCTTTGATTGCAGATGTCAGTAGACAAAACCTCTTGGCAACGTTAAATATTAATTGGTTCTTATGGTTTTATAAATATTTAGAAATGTGTTAACCAGTTGCTGATTTCTCTTAGGATTTCATGGAAACATTTGCAGCGGGAAATAGACTAAACTTACAAATTTATTTTGTGTGTTAGAGCAGAGAAAAAAAAAAAGGCAATTCTGGGTAATAACTAAAGGCTGAAATATGTTTTGGGTGGAAAAGGGGGGGAAATGAGGATAGTTTGAAATACACCATGCCAGTGGGTAGCCCGCGAGTTTGCGTCCCATGCAGGCTGTGCAGTGACTTCCCAAAACCGTTCAGGACAGTGGACATACCCTGGGCAGAAGTGTTGATCCAGCCCCCTTGCACAAGAGACTGCAATCCCGGTTGGACTGCCGATGTGCAAGCGGAATCAAAACAACGCAAATAATAATCTCTCGGTCCTTGTACCTGTGTCCTATCAGAACTGAAAAAGAAAGCATTACATGAAAAACAGCAAACCAGTTTGGGATCCCACCTGTACCTGTGTAAGCCCACGCTAACGGTGTTCTTGAGTTTCCCACCGACATCAACATTTAATTCACTGTACAAGGTGACCCTTCTTGGTCTTGATGCTGAAGATGCCCAGCGGCTTTGCAGTTTGTGACGTTTTAGAAGATTCTGGAGCTTATTTGGAAGGATGTAGAGAGAAAGTTTTATGTTAAATAACAGTCTCTGTTTTAGCTTTTGGTTTTACTGTTATTGTTCTCTTGGAAATTTGATTAGACCCAAGAAAAAAATAGCTTCAGTGCTCACAAACCATTGGGCATTTCTGTATTTTAACCTAACCTGGTGCAACCACTTACTGTCAATAAGTGAGTGCGACTGGGCCACTTCTTATTCATAAAGGTATAGGTATTTTTATGTCACATACACACGTAACTTTCCCAAATAAGCTCGCTACAGAGAAGCTGCCATTTAATTTGCGAACTCTGTTTTAATTAAACGTCACTCAACCAGCAAGCTGTTGAGCACAGATTTCCATTATTGATATCAGCAGGAAGAACATTCATTACTTTGCTACACAAAGACATTCAGATTTATTTGAAAGCCTTATCTGCTGTGGACTTTTCACAATTTCTCCAGTGGAGAACATGCAGAACCCTTTCAATTAAAAACTACTTGATCTTCAATTATTGATAGGGTAAAGAATTGGAAGGCATGTGCAAATCGTAAAGATTTTGATCAGACCCTCAATTAGTCAACAGATTTCAAGACAGTCCATGTGCTGAACCCAGGCTTAAAAATTATTTGCATTTCTTTGCTAGTTATGGTAGATAAGGCAGGAGCAGGCTTCTTTGTTTTCCTTTTGAAACATGATAGAAATAAATACAATATTAATCCCATAACAAGACATATTAGTTCCCCAAATTGGAGTTGGGGGCCCTCCTCCTTTTCCCTTTGTTTCATTTGTCTCCATTTATTTTCCATGTAGTGGGATTTTAGAGGGCCCTTTAATTGGCTTTCTTCTTAATAAAGCCAACCTGCAAGGAGCAGTAGACACAGGCCAATGCTTAGGAGATCTTTCTATTAGAAATGGAAAAATGCTTTAGTTTAGTTTTATCTGTCAGTCTTGCCAGGCATAATCTGAGCCCCACCCAGCCTCAGCTCGAAGTCTGGACAGGTCTCATTTCTACAGCTATTTTTGAATGGACAAATATGTAAAAAATGAGTTAGGAATATTTTTGTTACTCAATACCAGTGCAATTTCTGGGACAGTTTCCTTTTTCCAGGAATTCATTTGTTCTCAATTTTGGAATTTTGTGTGTAGAAGCCGATCGCACCTGTTAATCATTTGAGACAGAGAATTGATATGGATGTTCCCATATAATTAAGGCAGGAGGGGAAAAAGAAAAATAATCCGAAGCTACCCCATTTTGATGAATACATGGTATCTTGGTTGTGATTACTTAATGGGTCGGTGCACACTTAAGTGACAAATGTCATAGAAGCTACCACAACCAGTTGTGGCTCACAGACAGGCTAGCTTTACTGGAAAAAAAAATAATCAAGGAATGATCTGGAAATTGCCACATCTTTAAGGTGCTCCTTACATGTTGAGAGTAGTGTGCAGGGAGGAAAATTATACTTGCAGCAGGGTTTAACAGTTTTACACTCAGCACAAGCAGGGTCGCTCAGATAAGTAATGTCAGCAGCACGTGGCTTGGAGACCTTCCCTTTGTTAGCAAAAGCAATTGCCACCCCTCTGAACACCCAGAGGCCAGGCAGCGGAATCCAACAGATTCCTCTTTACTCTAGAAAGCATGGGATACAGCTCTTAAGTATCTGATTAAACCAGCTCAAGAATTTGTGTTATGTTACAGGAAATTTGTTCATCATTTCCAATTCAAACTTGTTTTCTAAATGAGGAGGTGAAGAAAAGGGCAAACTCAAGCAACTTTTCAACCCATGCAACTCTGTTCCTGTTCAGGACAGAACATCAAGCTTCAGGGAAGGATTTGAGTTGGAAGAAAGTCACCAGACAAGTCATGTTTTCAGTATTGACCTTTATTGAGCAGAACTGCTGTGACTGTTTTACATCAAACAACAAAAGGTTGCGTACTGTGCATGTCAACTAGGTTCTCCCATGAGCAAAAGTCCACCCTAATTGCACCAGTGAGGTAAACATAATTATTTATAAGTAGCTTTTTTTTTTTTTTAAGGCTAGGAGAGTTCTGGTTCTCATGAATATTCTATTACTGTTTTCTGTTTGGTTTTGGCTCAGTTGGTTCTTTGCATAATACATCTTAAGTCGTTCCTCAGATATGTCCCTCCAACAGCTCAGGAAATTCAAAAGCTTCCTTTGCACATTTCATCTCATGCACTATTATTAGTATTTTTTATTATTTTTTTTTTTTAGATCCCCAAGCTCTGTGGAGGGAGTACATCTTGAGCCTGCATGCATTCCCCCCCCCTCCCCTATATTGCACAAAAAAGTAAAATACGGTGTGTCTGGAGCCTCCATGAGAGAACCCGTTCTGCTTTGAAGCCGTCACTCACATGCATTTTGCAGCTGTCATATGGCTTAACCTTTTGCACCAACCCAAGCTCTTGAATTTTTTAATTTAGCTATGATTTATTTTATTCGGTCTCTTTAACCTCTTTTACTATGGCATGTGAAGTAACTTTCTCCACTTTCTTGGTGGACACTAATTTCTCCTCAAAGCTTTCTTCATGTTCCTCTACCTTCTGAGTGACTGTCACTGACTTTGTGATATATGTGGTTGTACTGTCCCCACCTTCACCAGTGATTTTCTCTGCTTTTTTGGTTACTACAATTTTCTCACCCTTATCATCAATGGGGCTCACATCTAGGCCATTGGTGACAACTCCCTTGTCTTCCTCCTCAACCTCCTTCTCTTTGGATTCCGCCTCTTCCTTTTTCTCCTCCACCTCACCATTCACTGCAATGTCTTCTTTCCTGGACTCCTTCTCTACCTCTGCACTGATTTTTGTTACCTTTGTGACAGTGACGGTCTCCTCCACCACAGCCTTTTCATCTTTGACCGGGGAGGCCGGCTTCTCTGGAGAACGGGGCTTCTCTGGAGTCACCGGTTTTTCTGGAGAGCGGGGCTTTTCTGGGGTCACCGGCTTTTCTGGAGAGCGGGGCTTCTCCGGGGTCACCGGCTTCTCCGGGGTCACCGCTTTCTCTGGGGTTGGGGGCTTCTCCGGTGTCGCAGGCTTGTCTGGAGAGGCTACCTTTGGTGTCGCTGGCTTCTCCGGAGATGCTGCTTTCTCCTCCTCCTTAGCTGGTTTCTCGGCACCTTTCTCCACCTTCTGTTCTTTTCCGGCTTCTGCAGCTGTTTCTTTCTGGACAGCCTTGGCCGGCTCTGTTACAGGGGATTTAGGGGGGGATTTAGGGGGTGACTTTGAGGGAGGTGTTTTGACCTTTTCTACCTTTGCTGTTACCTCTTCAGCTTTGCCCTTGGCCTCAGCTTCTTCCCCCTCTTCCTCAGCCTCTTCCCCTTCTTCCTTTTCCTCTATTTCTTCTTTTTCAGAACCTCCTTCTTCCGCTGCATCAGACTTTGCAGCTTCTTCTTCCTCCTCTGCTTCTTCTTCCTCCTTCTCTTCTTCCTCAGGTGCAGCTGCTTGTTCTGCAGCAGCTTTCTCTGAAACAACTTCTTCCTCTACAGCTTCTTCTGCTTTTTCTTCCTGCTGTTCTTCTTGCTGGGCCTTGGCTGCCATTTCTTCTGCAATAGCGGCTAGGGCATCTTCCATTTCAGACTTCTCATCCTCTACTTTTGTCTCTTCAATGATTTCTTCTACAAACTTGTGCTGGACCTTCAGCTTTGGTGGCTCAATTTTTGTTTTCTGAATTTTAGTGGATGCTATTGTGACAGAGGGTTGTCTGTGCGTGAATATGGGTCCAGTAATGCTTCCAGAGAAGGCACTGAATCTTGTCTCTTCACCCTCCAGTAGCTTCCTAAGGGAATCAGGAGGAGGAAAAAAAAAAAATAAGCATAGAAACCCAATGTAAAGAACAGCTATTAGAATATTTCCCTCTGTCAGCAGGATGAAACCAGTTTGTATGTGGAATATGCTAGAGCTGATCAGCATAATCCATCACTCACGGCCCCAGTTCGGCTTTCCTTGAATCAGCTCTTTTGCTAAATTCATATTCAGCAAAGAGCTTTTAGCTTGGTTTGCATGTGGCAAGTGTAACACCTTTGGCTGATCAGTTGAAATGCATCCTTAATGTCAAAAACTTTAGTATGGCATAAATTAGCACAGAGTATGGCAAAATGATTAACTTCATAGGATGCGTTATGGCTTGGGTGAACTGAGAATTTGACACAGCCAACAGACCCAAGTAAAATATTGTGGCTGAGACATTCAAAGCTGATTGGAGCATAGGTCCGAGTTCAATACTCTGGGCACCCACCTCTCTTGTGTGGCTATGAAAACCGAAGACTTCAGAGACTTTTGTTTAGCTAACTTTGGCAGCAAACAGCCATATAGACCCTAGGGTATCTGTGTGTTTGTCTGAACAGCCTCAGGAACTTAAGCAGACCTGGAGATGTGTTGTTTGGTTTTTTTTACTTTTCTTATATTCAAATGCATGTTTTTCATCTAAGCCTGTGACCCAGAAAAATCATCAGTTCTCCGATGAGAGTTGTAAAGTGATGCAAAGGAGACTAAAAAAAACCTGCCAGGTGATGGCAATAGCAAGCAGTGTTCCTGCTCCAGATTAGAGTGGATGCTTTCAAAGGAAAGTTGAGCAAGAAAAGCAAAAGTGTTTGTGACAAGCGGATTAGCACTCCCTGCTTGAAACCCTGATCAAGCAAGTGCCCTGTCTCTCTCAGGCAATAAAAGGGAATTCAAATGACAAGCACCGCTTGCTTGGCATATGCAAGGCAAAGTAAACAGGAATTAAAAATAAACTTGTCTTTCACTGCACCTTCTGCTTTTGTAAACAAGGGCAGAATGCGGCACCGGGGTGCCGCTGCACTGAGTCATGCCACCCTGTGCCCAGGGAGCTCGCTGGGAGCCTTGCCACTGCCTGGTCCCTGACGAACTCAGGGTTCTTACTGCAAATGCTCCATGGTCTGTGCAGATTCTGAAATGTTTGTAATAATTTAGTCAAGCTCCAATTTTACTTGTGTTCACTGCATGCAGATATTTCTCATCTGTGATAAAGCTTCCCGAGCCAGCGGCATCTGCAGCGCTATTAAATATTCCAGACGTGTCCGCAATGACCCTACTGTACCTGTATGCCGCGATTTCAATATCCAGGGCCATCTTGACATTGAGGAGGTCCTGGTATTCCCTCAAGTGACGTGCCATTTCCCACTTCGTTCCTCTGAGCTCGTTCTCCAGCTGATGAATCGTGTCCTGCAAGGGAGACGCAGAAAACCCCCCCGTGATGCAGAGACAGGCTTCGCGCAGGGACAGAGCGGAAAAAGTTCTCAAAAGGGACCGTCAGAAACTCGTTCNCCCGCCCCCATCCCGGCATCCCTCCCCGCTACCTGGTAGGTGCTGAGGTCGTTGTTGTGGCGCTCCTCGATGTCGCTGAGCTGCCTCTCCAGCGACTCCTTGGTGCCGCGCACCGACTCCAGCTCGATGCTCTTGGACTGGAGCTGCCGGCGGTACTCGGCGATCTCCTCCTTGGCGGAGCGGATGGCCTCCTTGTTCTGCTCGGCCGCCTCCGTCAGCTTGGCGTAGCGGCACTTGAACCACTCCTCGGCCTGGTGCATGTTGTGGTCGGACTGGCACTCCAGCTGGGCGCGGATCTCCTTCAGCGCCGTGGTGAGGTCGGTCTTCAGGTAGTCCTTCCTCTCCACCGTGGCGTGGGACGCCTGGAGCTGCGCCAGCAGCTCGGCCACCTCCTCCTCGTGGTTGCCCCGCAGGAAAGCCACCTCGTCCTGCAGCGACTGCACCTTCTTGTCCAGCTCCGCCCGCATCAGCGAGGCCTCCTCCATCTCCTTGCGCAGGGCGCGGATGGTGGCCTCCGTCTCGTCGCGCAGCCGCGCCTCATCCTCGAAGCGCTCCCGCAGGCGCTGGATGTCCTCCTCGATGTGCTCCGAATCCAGCTGGATCTGCGCCTTCTCGTGGCTCACCTGCTCCAGGGCTCCCCGCAGCTCCCGCAGCTCCTGCTCGTAGGCATCGCCCAGCTGAGCCCGCCCGGCGTGTTTCTGCCGCAGCGCCGCCAGCTCCGCCTCGATCTCCTTGTTCTGCTGCTCCAGGTAATGCACCTTCTCGATGTACCCGGCGAAGCGGTCGTTCAGCCCCTGCAGCTGCTCCTTCTCGTTGGAGCGGCTCAACTTCAGCTCCGCCGCCCCGTTCAGCAGCGAGGACTGGCTAACGTCCAGGCTCTCGGCCGAGCTCAGCACCGTGGAGCCGTAGGCGGCCCGCGGTCCCCCCAGGTTGGGGCGCTTGTAGGAGGAGGACACGGTGCTGCCCGAGCCCCGCGACCACGACTGCGAGCGGAAGCCGCTGGAGGGGGAAGCGCTGGCCCGGCTGTAGGTGGCCCGGGTCTCGGTCACCCGGCGGTACGAGGGGTTGCCCAGGGGCTCCATGGTGTAGCTCATGGTGGGTCACTCCGGGGTGACGGGCGGCGGCGCGGCGATGCTCTGGCCGCCGCCGCCCCTTATATAGCCCG
>VYXH01007713.1:226677-285462 GCA_013397275.1 Burhinus bistriatus | reverse complement strand
AAAAAAAAAAAAGGGAAACAAAATACAGAAGGCGGAGCTGCACAACAGCCTGACTGCTTCCAGATAAAGGAGTTTAAGATATATCCAATGATAATGAATTAACTTGAATATCTTTTAAAAAATGATAGACTCAGATGAGTTGAAGAAAAGGTTTTTTCTGGGTGGGTGTTTTTATGTTATAGAGAGACAGTAGAATGAAGAGGACTGGACGGATAGCACAATGCAGTTGGTTAGAACTACTAAAAAAATATTTATCAGCTTAAAGGGGATTTATCTTGTGCAAGTGGCTGCCTATTTTTAATATAAACCTGAATTAAGCCTGAGATAAAGAAATTTAAGCCTGAATAGGTCTTAGTGATATCCATGCAAGGAGGATAAGCAGTAACATCAGAAGGAATTTTGTCAAAGTGAAAAAAGAGTAAGGAAATCAGAATTTGGTCCACTTTTTATGTTCCACACCACAGAAAAATGTAAATTGGTGTGACACTCCAGGCCAAGGAAGCTATATTGATTTTTACCAGCTGAAGACCTTGACGTCCTAGAACCTTATTTTGTCACCATAAACTTATAATAAATAACGGCCCAGATAATCAGCTGGTGTAAATCAGTCTCATTCCAGCAGAGCCAAGAGAGCAAGGATGGGCATTTCAGCCCAGCTGAGGATGTGTCCTAATAATATTTATATAGCGCCAGCTATGGGAGAAAACACTTGGATTTATGCACTAAAGGCCTAGTCCTGTACGGTGTGGGATGCTCCTTGAAAAAGGCTTTAGGACCTTAATTCCTACGGAAGCCAAGACGTGATCAGCACGCAGAAGGAGGGCACAGCACTGCAGGATCGGGCCGTTGCATGAATGAGCAGGGCTGGCGTCCACCTTCATGGGAAGCTGAACTTCTCAAAGCATTTACGTTTTTGTAGTTTCTTTTTGTGATTTGTTCAGGGCGTTGAGATTTGAAATATCTGCTTCTGGGGGTGGGGGGGAGGCTTAAAGATGGGTTATCGTGATCGTTCACAAAGTATCTTCAGCATCGTTTGGGGACACTTGGTGCGATGAAGGAAAGGGGACACAGCGGTGGGGAGGGGACTGGACTGGGGACGTTCCACCTCTCAGGCTGGCCGGGAGCGGTGGCCGGGCTGGGCAGCCTGACTGAGGCAGCTAGGCCAGGCTTTCTGATAGCGTGCCACTGCACGAAGTACAAAGATCCTAGTGGGAAATGCTTGTGCTTTGAAAAATTCATATGTTTATTTTCTTTCTGTTCTAAACTGGACTTACTCAGGACAGAACTGTAGCACAATAACATTTTCCTAACACATCCTGCTTTTCGTCATTCCTGTTCAGCCAGTGGTCGTATTTCAGGACCTTAAACCAAACATTTCCAGACACTTGCATTATTTTCTTCATGCAGAAATGCTTTGTGTTGCTTTTGAAGATAATGCATTTCTGAAAACACAGTCCTAAAGCAGCGTTTGCGTTCAGTTTGCCAGTGAATGAAGATTTCTTGCAAATTCCTACAGATCGTCCCCGAGCTCACGGCTGCTATTGTCTTTCCCTGATTTATTTGCTGCAAGATAAACGCACAGGCCTAAGTTTCCTTCAATGTCAATACCAAGAATGATTTTGTAGCTACAAGCGTACTTCACTCATTTACTAACTTTAAAAAATTAAACGTTTACCGTACCGCCTCCATTTTTCAGTGGTGTTTTCCTTGCATTTTTAAAATACTGCATTGCACACTCATTTTATGACTCCTGTAATGCAATGTTCTCTTTCATGGCCACCTCCTGCCCTCTTCCAAAGGGCCGGTTCTTCAGCTTCTTGAATTCACAAAGGAGCAGCAACGCTGAATTACTCCAGTGAAGGACTTAGCCTAGAGTCTTATGGTTAATAATAGAAAGATGTTCAAGAAAATTTTCAGGTCCTGCTATAAATTTCCTGCAGCTTTCTCTGTTGTTACACGGGATAATGGCATTCACTTGGCTCAGAGGGAAAGGGAGATTTTGTGCCTCCATCTCCATGACATACTCATGTCCCCCATTTTCCACAAATATATTCAAGCAAGATATTGAGCCCTTGGCCAGCAGAACCCCTGTCCACACTACTTGAACGGGATGTTGAACTCGGTTCCACCACTTCTTTAAACTGCTCTTTGACCAATTAACTATAGATGTGCGATGAACTCGCTGTGTGAAAAGCAGATTCAGCACACAAGCGAACTGTGACCCTTCTTAATGACAACATTTCTGAAGTGATGGCCACGTACATTAGACAGATATTGGAAAACTTGGTTCCTACCAGAGAATTGCTTTGTAGATTCCCATAACGGAGAAGCCAGAACCTGACAAAGCAGAAAAAAGACTGCCTAGAACAGCTTTTTTAGGCAGAAAGAGTTTGGAGGGGAAGGTTAATAAAATCGAGTCGGAAGCAAATTCGCACCTATGCAAGAAAAGGAATGAGCTTCAATGAAGATGCTGAGCCTCAGTTTCCTTTCCAGTACTATGCTTTTATATCATCAGTTGGACAGAGACGCACCTCTGATGCTGTGGCCCTGCTATAATGCCAGAATGACGTAGATGGGGTTGGGTGCCATATTGGAGTTAGATCCTCTGCTCGCGTAACAGAAAATAATGAAAAAATGTAGCAGCCATAAGACCACTTTAAGGGCCCCAATAATAGTGACGCTTAACGCCTTTCTGTTAATATCACTGTCTTTTAACCATAGCTGTACCACATCATCACAGCCAGCTTTATCCAAGTACCTTAGCAGAAGGAACTCATGTGATGACCAGGAGGACTGGATCCATGCGTGGCATAAATGGGTGTGGAGCGTGTCCCCATGCTTCAGATGGATATTCAACCCCAGGGAACACCCAACAAAGCCTTTGACGGGACTGAAAGGACTAATTTATCCCTGGACTGAAAAAAAGGGTTCATAACAGAGATACATCTGCAGTGTTTACATGTTCTAAAACTAGTTTCAGTGGGTTGTCGCAAACCAATTTGTCAGAGAGAACTGGAGTTGATGGCAGGTAGATGATGGGTGAGTCAGGATATTACTGTACATTTAGAGGTATGTGCCTGGGGTTGGAATAGCATCGGGTCTGGAAGTCACAACTGCGGTCCATTAGCTCAAATTGCCTTGCCTCTTTGGTTAAAATTCAATTCAGAGTTTCTTTATCCCATGCTGAACTACACACTAAATGTCACATGTGACATCTTCTAAAAGCCGTCACTGGAAGGGGAATTGTATGCTGCTGAGGAAACGCAGCCTGCAGTAACCTGTCGTCTGCGGTCGTAACTTTGAATTCTAGTATTAGCAGGAGGGCAGAGGAGTGAGATGGGAATCACATACGGATGTTCTCTAATCAATGGTTAGGAAATGGCTGATTTCAGATTTTCTGGTCTTTTTTGGAAAATTTGTCTGTATTCAAGGTACTAAATCACCCAGTTCTGCCTTTTGCAGAACTGGCCCATTCGGGCACACAATAGACCAGATACTGCAAAGGATCAGCTCTGAGCCACAGCCCAGGCAAAGAAAAACTCAAATTTAATTGGCTTAGATGAAAAGCAAAGGAAGTAACATGGCTTTGTTCCCTCGATGCTTTCAGGCTCTGCTTGGTTTTATGGCTCGCTGGTCATTTTTCCTATGTGTATTGTCTGATGTTTCAAACTGAACTATCCTGAAAGTTGACATCCAGAAAATAGCACAGGTCAGGATAGCAATCGTTTAGTGATGAAGTGATCAAAAATAGCTCTTCCTACCTCGTTCTAAGAGGTTTTTTCCTAGCCCTCCCTTTCTAAAAATATAACTTTGAAAAGTGGCCACAATGCTTCCTTTTATGCCCACTTTTCCCGGAGTCATACATACCGTATGACAACACTGCCGTAGGGCAAAACTATTTCTGGAGTGCTGCTTCCAAGGAAAAATGGAGAAAAATTACCGTGAACTGGAAATCAGAGAAAGTTAGCCACAGCAATGGCTAACTTTGACATCGGTTATCACAACGCATACATCACGCTAGCAGTTAGAGGTGTTATTGGGATAGAAGTCCCATTTTTCAGCACAGTGGCAGCACACAGGCAGGGAGGGCTTGCCAGGAACCCCTGCTGGCTGCTCTAACCGCCGGGCTGATGTGCAAACCACACCTGCGTTTAGGATCAGTTTTTAAAATCCCTCCTCTCTGGGCTCGCTTGCTCAGAATATCCCGGGCCTGACACATAACCTGAAACCAGTGGATTTTAACACAAGAAAACCACTGATGGTGTGAAGGGGCTGAGAGCTCTCTGTAGCATCCAAGCTCGGAGGTGGGGAGCTCCTGGGCAAACTGGAATCAAATACGAATTCGTGTTGCTTCACTAATTTCAGAGAGGTGCCTACATTTGCTCTAGTTGGGAATAAACCCTATAATCTCTGAGGATTTATGTTTACAACGCATGGACCTAACTCTGCAGGCAGTCACTAGAGGATACGTGGCAGCTATTACTAATTTGTTGGTGGGTTTGGCTCCTCCACTGGCATTTGTGTTGATCTCCTCTGTTTACCACCACTCTGCTTTTCCACTCAGCTTTACTTCAGTACTTATTACTCAAAAAGCAACAGCTGCTTCCCATCCTGCTTCTTCCCTGGGACTTCTGACTTTTCTTTCTTATATTGACTTGTTTTTAACCGAGGCAAAAAAGTGCACTTAAATATGGATGATTCTTATTTCTAAAATAAAAGGCCTGATACAAGGAAATGTTCTCCCTGCTAGTCTAATTTGTATCTAGGTTAATTGCTCTCATGCTGGATGTTTAATTGATTTGCATAGAGAAAGCCAATGAAAGGCTGCAGCTCAGTGACGGCTCTACGTAACTGCAATGACTCCTTATTTTTCTGTTTAATTAGTGCTAAAGGAAGAGTCTACCTTGCAGAAGGCTACTGTGATCTCTGAGGGATCAGTTATTATTTAGATGCTGTATATAAAGATAATTTATTTTTCTGACATAGACCTCTACAGTAAACGTTGAACACAACTGAAGAAGTTTTTCAGGTAAGAATGTTTTACGGCAAAATTAAGAAAGAAGGGATGTTAAAGTAGTCCTGCATGGGGCACTTACCTCATGCAAAGGGTGAAATGGGTGAAAAATCTGAGAATTTCACTATATGAATTACCTTATCGGTTTGGCCAAGGAGCTCAAAGGAGCCTGGGCAGCCTAGTCATTCTGCTTTTCATTGACTTGTGAGAGAATGGCGACGGTGGTGTTTCATCTCTTAGGACTCCTTGCCATGACCTGCTGCAGCTTTCTGGCCTGAACAAATGCCAGATTGAAATGTTCTTCCAAGAGTATACCAAATATTGCCGGATGAGAACCCCACGTTAAGCTGCAAAAGTAAAATAGCACCATGTTAAATACAGATGGTTCTTTCTAGCAACTGGACCAACTTTCTTAAATGCCATCACAAAACACAACAGAGTCCGTGTTTTACTGCCTCATCCCCTGAAACCGCCCACGGTCCGAGACGATTGCCCTGTGGTTTTTGTGATAGAAACGTGGACTCTGTGTGTCAGGCTCATGACCTCTGCTTGAATTGGATAAGGAATTATGGGAATGGGCTTGCTTTGTAAGGTATTCCTCATGTTTTTAAGACTATATAAAGAAAAATGAGCTGCTTTGTATCTGGAATGTCAGCTCAATTTCTCCGGTCTTCTAACATCTAAAGAGTATTCTTAGTAGAAATAACTATAAGCTGATTAGGAGGGAAGCAATAAATACAAATCAAATTGAATCATGCAGACACTCACAGTAGGAAAATCAATAATTTTAATAATACATTTTGCAAACTCATTTTATTGTAAAAAGATATAAATAGCTGCTTTGAAGTCTTGATTAAGCAGGACCTATAAGTCTTCCTTTTTTGTCTTAGGGTCCTCAGCTACACTGAAATTCAGAAGCTTTTAACAAGTTTTAAAGCAACGGTGTCAGTTTGTACCGAGTAAAAGCTGGGGTTTACAGAACGAACGCACAGGCCAGGCTAGGAAGGGCATCCATCCTGGAGGGATGAAGTAGAAAAGGGATTTTTATAGGGAGCTGCCCCTGGCAGTTCTGAAATGATTCCATAATGTGATTTAAAAATGGAAAAACAAAGGTAATTTTTAGTGCCTTTTTTAAAAAAAAAATCAAAGACTGTTCTGGACAGCTGTACATGTGGTTTTATCAGTGACTCTAAGTTTGTGATAAGGCAGGAGCTTGTTTTCCATTTGGAATGGAAGGAAAGGTCATCAAAAATGTGTTTTTTCTAATTTTGTCAGTATAAAATGTAATTCTATATTCCTTGAAACGATTATATTCGTTGGAGTCCTGTAGGCATTTCATTGCTTTTAGACTCCAATGTTTCTGCTTTGTATGGATTTGTCTAGCTGATCTGCTCTCAGCATGTTCACTGTGCAGACTCCTTTCTTTCCTACCCCTGTTAAAGGTAAGCATGAGAAGGACCTGCAGGGGCAGAAAATTTATCAATATACAGAAATTCAAGTGACCATCAGCAATGCTGTGGTCACACTGATACTGCAAGACCAGGACGTGCAAACTTGATGGAATTTGCTGCATTGTGGTTTTTTTTTTTTTCTTTTCCAAGCTTCAGATTAGCATTGTCTCTCATCAACTGACTCCGTGTCAATTAAATGCATTTAGAAAACACTTTGAGAAAATAATTTAAAAGTTATCGCCTGTAAATTACAAGGTCAGAATATTCTGCATCATCATTTGAAATGCTCCTTGCCTTGGCAGTGCAGGTTATGTCTGAAATTTTTTTCAGATGTAAAGTCTGTAGGTTTTAGAATTAAAAAATAAAGCAAACAAAACTCTCCCAACTGGTCTCTTAACCTGATTTTCTTAAATAGCCAATGGGAATTATTTAATGTTTGTGGAGAATGAGAGAAAGCTTTATCTAATAATCTCATTTCTTCTGAGATGCCATAGTCTGCTCCCTCTGCATCAATGCATCCGTTTCCCCTGTGTCTCTGCCTTGCAGTGACCTCTCCGTCATTATGCCAGCAGTCAAGATTGCAACAAACTTGTTCCAGTGACTCACACTGGTTTTTCTACTGATTTTTTTATTTTCCTGTTTCAATGCAATGTCCCCTCCTATCAATGGCAGAAACAACACCCGTTCTGTAGATGCTACTGTTCCCTCTTAGTCCCCCATAAAGTTTAATCGTGTCCTGCTGTTTTAGCTGTGTCCAATAGTTATAATTTCATAACCTGAAATAGAGATCACGCTGTGATCCCAGTTTATAGAAATCTCCACCCAGCCTGACTATGATAACGTTTCTCACCTTTTCTCATCCGCGGCTCTCCCTGGATCTCCAGCTCCCCCGGCTTGTCCTTAGTGTGCTATTGATTGCCCAGCTCAGCCAGACAGTGGGCACGGACCGGGCAACCTTACACAGTTTTCCTTCGAATGGAATTCAATGGGTGCTGCCCTAAGGTCAGACTCGGGCAGCCAGCGAGATTTCGCAGGGATTTTAATGATCCTTTCCATCAACAAAACTCGCCTCTGATATGACAGATCTTCCCCTGCCATAAATCAGTCTCCTTAACTAGATTTCCCCCCCGTTCAAAACCTTTTCCTAAATGAAATTATCTTTTCTGGTATGACTGTCATTTGGGGAATACAATCTGTAAACGTTATTTTGTTAGAGGCATTAATACAAGGTCCCAGAGCAAGCGATACTATACCCTTCAGGAGGGGTGCGATGCATCACACCCTGCGAAACAGCAGTCACAAACGGACCTGACTTTGGCACTGGGGATCAGAATGGACTCTTCCTGCTCATCCCAGGGAAAGTCAGGAGTAAATTTAAGCCCTTGCCAGGAGTGACGTGCTGCAGAACCGCCGTGGGAGGAGAACAAACTCCCAGGGGCTGGCTGCTAACGTCAGTGGCACCAGTGCAAACCAGAGCAGCCTCCTTGCCCAGGTGGCTTCTTCCAGGAGCGTGACGAGTCAATGATATGGGCAGAAAAGGCGTGCCCTCGTTAGCCCTCTAATGAGAAGGAAAGGAAAGTAACCTTCCTTTTTAAGCTAGGCTTGGATGAGGACCTTACCCTGGATACACCACATAGTTGACCTTCCCCAGTTTGCCTCCCTGTTTTTTCCGCTACAGCCCCATTCCTCCCCATCAGACTGCACTCCCTAATGCTGCCACTTGCTCTGCGCTCCCTCTCCTTACTCCGTTGGCACCGAGAAGCCCCAGTGCCTGTTTGCTGCATGTTGGGGGGACCTGGCTCACTACCTCGGGCTGGACCGTGGGGTGGGTGTGGGATGCGGGGAGCCTGCCTGAGCCCCCAGATGAACGGTGGTGGCAGCACTGGAGGCACCAGTCCCGGGCAAAATCCACCTCATCATGTATAGCAAATTATGGTCGATTTTATGACCCGCAGAGCTGCCCCGGCACCCAGAGTCGCCCTTCCCATCAGCTGCTGCTGAAGCTGGAAGAAAACCCTCTCTGGCTGCGCGTGCAGAGGTTAGTCTCATTTTCCATGTATTTTCTCTCCTGGGCAGAAGTGGTACCTGCCCACCGTAGCTGCTTAATCAGAGCACACACCGTGGGCCGTAATTTAGCCTTATTGTGCTCTTCCTTCCAGCTGTGGTATGAGCGTTATTCGTATAACATAAATGCAACCCGTGGCGTATTTTTTATGTGCATAGTGCAGAGTGACTGAGCCTGCTTTTTCTCCTGTGGGACTTTGAACTTCTTCTGTGAGCAGCTCTTATTTCAATAACTTCTTAATAAAATCTTTAATCCGGTCCTGAGGTGGCATGGCTGGCGTGGGCTCCGAATACGGCCCCTCGTTCCACCTCTGCCACTCGTTCACTGGGAACCATGGCGGCAGCATTTCATCCTGCTGTGCTTCTGTTCCTGCCTAATGAATATGGAGATAATGAAACTAATGAAACCATCTTCATTGTAATGCATTTGAGATGCACTGATGAGAATTACCAGACAAAAGGGAGGTGTTTTTTATCATCTCTCAGTAATGAGAACAGGTCAGGTATGACATTCTCTGCTTTAAGTTGTACCTCGGTCTCATCTCGAACCCCTGCAACCCTCAATTTTACTCTCTCTGAGGAGGGTTTGCAGAACCGGCTGCCATGCTGGTGTCCATCCTGGTGATTAAATGCCTTTCAATAAACCAAGGATAACTGAGTGTGGTGTTATTAAAACAGAATTTTATGGGCCGTAACCTGCCATCAGTTCACAGGCAGAGGTCCTGCTGAGTTCCTCAGGACGTCCCCGCCCAGCGCCACGGCGCAGGGGGAATGGCCTGGTTCTCCTCTCCTCTGCTCGCTTATCTGACCTCTCTCTGGGAACTGAATTGTCTCAGAGATGAGCAACCACATGGTCCGACTGCCACACGTGCTGGGAAAGCATACGGAACTAGGCATTCAGCTAAGGCTGCTATATGCAATATAAAAAAAAAAAAAAACCAGGAAAATATTTAAAATGGATTTATTAGACACATTGACAACCCTAGTAATTTTCCTTTGGAAGAAATGTCCCTTCTGTAGTGTCTCGCCAATACTGCTTCTTGCGCTGGCTGGATTACGCAGCAGAGCTGCTGCCTTGTGCATAACTTGCTTGTAGAACCACGTGAATGCAGTTACGGACATAGACTTGTCTTCCCGATGCTTCTCCGCTTACAACAAAAATGATTGCTAAGGATCCATTGGCTGTGTAAAACAAATTTTTTCTCCTGAATATTTTGGTAACATTATTACATCATCCTGATGCTCCCATCAGAAGTAGGGATGAAGAGACATCTCATCACTTTACACAAAACAATATGGTATAGAAAATCTATACTTAAAGTACGGGTTCAGTATAGCTTGAAGTTGGCCCCAAGGAACCTCCGCTCTGTTATCCCGCATTCCCAGCAGCGCATGGCTGCGCTGAGCCTGCTGAGTTAACAACTCCACTGCGCAGCATCCAACAAAGTAATTTGTTTACTCTTGTGTGATGCATTTATTAGATCTTAATGTTCTCCACCTCTTTGCTAACCCTGATTATAGCAATATTAAAAGAAAGTTCTCACCGTGAGTTTGGGGATTTTGGAAACTTTTGTAAGAGGGGGATGAACAAATGTGTTGGACTGAGTTTTTATGTATTTCCATCATAAGCAAAACCCATCCCTGATTTTAATTTTCAGCTGATTGTTTGAACAGATCATTAAATCAAAAGATGCAATACGAAATTTTCTGTCAAGATGAAAGGCTATAATGAAAAGCTAATGATTCTCATCAGTCGTCTGCCTTGTCTGATGCTTTGTCCTGATCCAGGCTGGTCACAAGGAGAAAAGACTCTGGGATTAAAGCCAAAGCATTTTGCCTTTTCCAAAAGAAGCCTTATTAGCATTTTGCATTGGTCGGGTCGATGGGTTTCATACCCGAAGTGTGTGTCTGCTGCCTTCAGTTCCCCGTTTGTGACCAACGTGCCTGTTCATTCCCTTTTGCACTGAGTCTTGTTTATACAAATAGATTAATAATATTTATTTATTGTCTGGAGAAATCCCCCTCCTCTTTCCTGACAGTTCTTGTCTCTTTCCTGAATCCCATACCTTTTGCCATTAACAAAAGAGGAAAAGGTGACGGCTGGCACCAGTTTGAGCACGGCTCCGTCCCTGCCGCAGCGGTGGTCCCCTCCAGGTGTGGCTCCGGCAGGGTCCCTGCCTGGCAGGGTGCCCGGGCACAGGCTGCGGCTCTCGGGGCCACCCGCACCGCAGAGATGACCGCTGCTGCCGCGACGGGCAACCGTGCCGAGAGAGCCCCCGTTCATTGACACAGACGCTGTAGACTGAGGCCAAGAACAGCCACTCGTAGCATTAAAATATGAACGTCAAGAACTGCTTTTTTTTGTTGTTGTTGTTGTTGTTTCTTTCTTTCTGCAGAAAAGGCTGGATTCTTTTCAGATTGTTATTTTTCACCCACAGGAACTGCATTACTGCCGTTAAACACAGAAAGGAAATGTTCTACTTGCCAAATCTTATTTTCATTTGCAGCTTTTAACATCCTTGAGTACTAGTGAAAAATGTCTCTTAATTAGGATGAAGATGTTTAGAAAGCAACATGAAAAGGAATGGAGGTGGGCTCATTTGGAGCAGCTATGTGTGATAACCGCGTGCAGGGGCTCAGTGTAACCTTCAAGCGCTGCTCTGCAGCGGCAGAGGGCTGTTCTGTACGTATAAATGGAGCCTGATTTCTTTTACAGAGCAGCAATCAATAGGTTTCAGAGGTCAAGGAAAAAACTTCTCTGCTTTTTAAATTTTTCTTCCTAAATAAATAACGTGAGCGAGATCAGCAGTGACAAATGAAGTGGGGTTGGTAACAGCCCCCCCCGTGCTGGGTGAGCTCCCCTTCCCTGGGAGCCGGTGCCAGGTTTAACGTCGCATCCCACATCTGGAGCATCTCTGTTTTCCAGGGCAAACCACTGCACTCCTGTGGTGCGGGAGAGGCTGCCCGTCCCTTCAGCAAAACAGTGGTGACTCGACAGCATGCCACAGCCTTGGGAATTGCTTTCTCTTTCTTTTTATTACACAGCAGAACAGCACGTTTCTCTCTCTGAATACTGTGTTAATTTTTTAATCTGTCCTTCAGGGTACACAAATGCACCATTGCTAGTAAAGCCCCCTTACAAGCCCGTGCGTCTAGAGATGCATTTCACGGATGAGACATTTCCCTCAGCTGCACACCCAAACACTCGTGCGCTCGATGGACATCTCAGAGGATAAGTGACCTGACCGAGTCCAACCAGTAAGCCGGAATCCATGGCCTGAACGCTGGGTAGGGATCCTGCTGTTCACCCTGCCTGTCCTCGGGCTTTGCTTGTTCCCTCCCGTTCTTCAGAAGCCGGGGGCTCATTTCTGGTTTTTCCACCTTTATTAGACTCTCCCACCGTAGTGCCCTTTGCAGAGCAATTTTCTCTTGCAAAGCCATTTCCATTCGCTACAGGTAATTGTGCTCCCTCAATGGAGCGGTCTGGAAGGGTTTATTGCCTTCTGTTCAGGCTGGGTGATTTTGGAGCAAATTGGGTGCTTAACACGGCTGGTTGAAAAGCAGGATTAAAATGTGCTGCCAGAAGGATGGTTCTGCACAAAACCAAGAAGCAGAGAAGTTCATGAAGTAGGAACGCATCCTGGCGGGAGGATGGCACCCTGCGGGAGTTGGCAGGATGGATGGGCGTTGAGCTTCAGCCTTGACCTGAGGCTCTGCCCAACAGGTTCAGCTGAGAGATGGGATTTTTATTTCCCACGTGTGACGCGCCAGAGCAGCTCACTTTCTGGGGGCGTCTGAGTTCCCTGCTCCCCCTACCTGAAGACACCTCTTTGTATCAGATCATTTTAAGCCAATTTATGTTTAACATAAAAAAAAACCCTAGGTTTTATCTGTAGAGGGGGAGTAGAGGTTAAAAAAAAAAAAAAAAGGACTTTTTACCAAGGTTCAGGTCAAGGGACACCCCCAACAGCAAGGAACCCACTTGATTCCTTCCTATAGCTTTGAGTGTTGCTGTCGCTATGGATGGGTATCCGGGCGCTCCTCTCCCTCTCCCGTTCTGTCTCTGCAGGTATTGGCCTGGAATGCTCTAAAGCCAGGCTGGCGTGAGTCAGCAAGGCAGCCTGCGCCGGAGCTTCTCCTTCCAAAAATTTCAGCTCCTGCTTGATGAATTAAACATGTCCAAGTATTTGTTTCGTCAGTGTGCTCTCCACCAGGCTGCTTTCGAGGCTTTTTTTAATGTTCCACCTTCAGAAAACTAGACAGAAACTGGGAAATCCTTGATGTGCAGTTTGGGAACGTGGAAGTTGCAGGGAAATGCTGATTTCAGAAGAAAGGCAGCTGCGTGCAGAGGTGTGCTTGCGGGGGGGCATATTCTTCAATTCCTGGTTACAGGAGGGGATTTTACACATTTTACCCTTACGAAACTGGGAAAAACTCCTGTGCTGAACAGTTGAGTGTTGCTGCTACTTAGAGACATGGTGAATCAGAAGACGGGGAGAAGAGAGATGTGGGGGATGTTCTGAATGTCTAAATGATAATGGGCTTGAAGCATAATTAATGTTAATGGATAGCATTTATCTGTAGTGCAGAGAACATGTTCTGAAAGACAGATACAAAAATAGATTTTTTTTTTTAAAGACATTAAGTTTTAAACTCTGAGGACTAGACGTGGGACCTACTATGCAGTTATTTTATGCACCTTATCTACGGAAAAACCTTGTTCTTTAGAAGCTTGTGGGGACTGGGAAATGTGTGGCCTAGTTTTTTTCACAGACGAGGGATGCTCCATCTACCTGGCAGTGTCATTAGGCTGATATGGCTAAATTTTTTTTTTAATTTTTTGTGCATTGAAATCCAGCGACAAAGATGATCAGAGCCAGAATAATAAAAATAAAAATGAAGAGGTGTGCTGTAGAGGATGTGAAATGTCAGGGAGGAGGTAGTAACTAACAGCTGGGAGGAGGGAAGTGGTCAAATGAGCGTGTGCGATTGCGAGTACCCATCGGTTCGTGCCCTTCTGGCAGTGCCGGTTGTGCCGCTTTCCCTAGGAGCGGTGTCCCCTGAGGATTCAGCCTATTGAAGGATCAAGGGAGAGGTGCCTTCCCTCTGGCTCAGATGGCAGATGGGGATGCTCTTGGGGCTGGAAATCTCCGATGCAGCACTAGCTGTGATTCATTTCAGCAGTCGTTAGACTGGAAACATGATTTTCCCACGCGCAGTCATGTTACAGCTCTTCAGAGTGATTGTAGTGTAGTAGCTTTGCAGTACTGCCACCCTTCCTGGCCGGGTATCGCCAGATGTTGATAGACATGGAATAATTCTCCTCTAGGAACAAGACATGAAGAGAAAGATCTGTGTGTCTGTATCCTGAAATACTTCTAGCTAGGCTGCAAAAATACTTATTACTTCCCTTGATTTGTATTCCTTGGGTACAAATTTATTAACACTCATTGTGTATTTTCCACAAAATATTTCATGGCTAGCAACTTTCCATGAATATTTACCATCTGTATTCCAGACTATTTCCCTTCTATGGCAAACATTTCATTATATTTTGCTGTCTAATGATTTTTTTCAAAAGAAATATGGGCACAGGGCTTTATGAGAATACTATGAGGAAAAGGCTTTTTTTTTTTGTATCAAATCCTTCAGAACTTTCATTTCATATAATTTTAGAGAAAACAAACTCAGATGCTACCCATTTGTACCCTTGCTCAAGGGACTGTATTCTAGCAAGCAGGAGCTCCTATTTATTTATGGAAGGACTACACAGATAGGGCTGAAGAGATTTTGATTTTTTTTTTTAAATTGCAAACCAGGTACTGAGTGCTGGTGCCTCACACACACAATGTGCCCCAAAGAGCTTTTATTACTACGCTATCGCACTGCAGACCACAAGATTGCATTTCTTCCTCCCTTCCTCAGACAACCCCACCGGGGAAAAGGCTCTTACTACGAGATGTGGTCTTCCAAACACAGAGGAAGATCACCCCAGACTGGTGAGCTGCTATTAATACATATGGAAATTAATATGCGAGACAAATAATTAAAGGCTAAAGTAGTCCAGGAAAAGCAGGCGATACAAATAACAATAAAGGTCTTTTTTTCTGGTGGCTGAATCAGACTCCTTAGACCTTTTGCCTTTCTATTGATGGTTCCTGTCAGGCTTCTGACCATTAGCATTTTACAATCCCCTTCTGCAATGACCCTAAAGACCAAAGCTCATGATGGGATTAAGAATAGTTCAGATTTAGCACCAGCTGCATTAGATGACTTCAGTTTTGCAGAGCAAATGCTAATTAAGTCGCTGGACCTGGCAACATTAACGGCATATTTTCCTTGATATAAGCAGGAATAGAATTACCTTAAACATTAGAGTGGGTGATTGATCCCTGAAGGTTGGAGCATGGGAAGCTGTTAGGTAGCTGCCAAGGAAAATGCCAAAAGCCACAAGGTTTGCAGCAGTCCTACACCGTGGAGTCCCCCAAGGAGCAAAAAGCTCTTTCACTGCCTCTAAGAGTAGCTTCAACAGCGCTCCTGAAATGGGGCTGTGATACAAGAGCATGAACTAGCCCTCGCTTCCAGAGCGTGTTTGTAGCCCAAATGTGTTCCCTCTTCCTCTCTTTTTCTCTTCTCCCAGATACACTCTGTCCTTTCTCCTGGCATGTCTCTTCAGGTCTGTGTTAGGGAGACTCTGGCAACAAATAATCCCAAAACCCGGGGGAAAGAGCTTTAAATCCGTGATGCTTTGTGGGGCACACTCCAACACACCCCGTGAGAGTGATGTGGCCGTGTACCAACCCCAGGCAACGCAGTGGCCGTAGGACACGGAGACCTCTGCACTGCAGGAGCCGGGGAGAGCACACGGCAGCACAGTGAGTGGGAGGGATGCGATGGGGAGCGCGCGGCACCGGGAGCCGGGTGGCCCCCGCATGTTCGCGTGGCTCTGCTCTACCCTTTCTCCGCGTACGACGTGTTACTGAAGGGGAAGCTTGTGTCCTAGTTTCTGCCTCTCAGTTTCTTTTCAGTGCGTGTTTTCTTGCAAGGAAAGGGGCAGACCTTTCTATTTTACCTCTCTGAAAACTCAGTGATGCTCCTGGCAGGGGACGCTACTTGCAAATGTAGCGACCTTTTTCTTTTCTTCTGCTTCTAGACTATATTGCTGTGGTGCATTAGCACTAAAATGTCTTGCCTTCTTTCCTGCCTTCCTGTAAGAAACTCTCCTCTCTGTTTATTACCACTATTTTTGCTGACCCTGTGTGCTGTCTTTCTCTCCTACCTTTATAGCGGTGCTCAGAGCTCGGGGGACCGTTCTGCTATTGCCAAGTGTGACAAACATCACACTTGGAGGAGCGGGGAGAAAGCACACACATTTCTGTATTACTGACTATGCCGATTAAAAAAAGCACCAAGAGCAGGGACTGCTAGCCCCAAACTCCCAGCAACAGCCGCAGTAACCCACTGCATCGCCTCATTTGCACATGGGTCATAAAACATCCAGAGCAGACTCTCTAATGCGTCGCACAGCGGCAGTGAGACCTGCACAAGGTCCCTAGCGGGTGCTGCCCCTTTGCAGTGGTGTGCGTTTAACTGAAATACCAAGTGGCTCATAATTTCTGGGTATGTTTCTTAGCATTGCTGGTACCCGCTGACACTAACTACTCATGGCACTTACCTCCTCCTGTAGCATTTTTCGTTACTCAGCTTCAAAGAGATTTAAAAGAGGGGTCACTGCCTTTAAGGCCCTACCACAGACACCGAGGTGGAGCTAAGAGGAGAATGAGAATTAGGAAAGAAATGAGCCTTATGAGCCTCGTGCCCTGCCCATTAGGGAACACTTCCATCTGTGTTACAGGGCATCAGCCGTAGATATTCAACTAGATAAGCTGCTCTGATTTCTTTTGTCAGTGCTGGCATATTTACAGTGCTTTGCTGGCACATTGCTTGGGAATTACAGGCAGATCCTCTCCAACATAGTGGGAACAGGCGCATCACATGCTACATACTCCTGTCTAGAGGCTGTTGGCAAACCACAACTTGTAGTCAATCAAGACAGGATTTTATAACCACTTCTACCCCCACCCCCTTCTCACATCCCTTATTTTCATCCTCGCTCTTCAAAGCAGGATGATTCACATGTTATAGTAACCTACATTTGGCTTGGCACCACTTATGGGCTAAATATAGATGACAGAGTCACCCTGTTCTTCCTCGTTGATTCATTTTGCTATTTTTTCAGACATGGAGCAGTGCTGGGTGCCCCATGGGCTCAGAGGGGAGCTGGGAGGTTAAAAGAGATGTCCAGCATCATGTTTTTTATCTGGGTCTGGTCCAGGGCTAAGGTGGCTGCTAGGGTCGGGTGGGTGCCTTTTGTGACTATTAAAGAGGTCTGCATTTTAGAAAACCCCAAGTGCTCTCCTTCCAGCAGTCATCCCTCTCCGAGTTGTTTGAAATTGAGAGCCTAAAAATAAAGACAAATGAAATCACAGCCATTCTGCGGTAGATAGCGGGCAGTCTGTTCCCATCGGCGGATGTTGGTGGCTTGCGTGTTTCTGCGTGGGCGTAATGACTCTGCTGTTATCTTTTGCACCTCTAGAACCAGACTGTCCATAAAAGTGTCTTTTTTTTTTTTTAAAGCAAACTGGCTCAGTTCCTCTTTTCATCTGAAACTGCAGGAGCCTCCTTTGTTTCAGTGACTGCCCCCTGGGAAATACTGCCCTGTGTGCCCTGAGCCTCATGCCCTGATAGAAAATGACCCCCTGACAGCACCGCAGAGGCAGAGCACCCAGCTGATCTCCCCCTTTCCCCCCCTCCCGAAACAGCCTCGCTGTTCAGCGGTCACCGTCCGGGGGGGATGGCAGCTGTGCTGCTAAAACAGCTTTATTGACACCCGGTGTGATTAGCCAAGGGCCTGCCCGGCTCCCGGACGTCACTTATCAACAGCCTCTCCTATACATCCTAATAAAGGCTCCGTGGCCGGGGGGGCTGAGACAAGGAGCGCAGGTGCTCCCCATCCCCTCCGCCTGCTCGGATCGATACGGCATTGCAGGGAGGGTCTTGATGAGAAATCTATTGGTAAAAGCGATGTTTCACTAATGGCAAGCACGGTACCCACCAAGACCTTCAAGGGGAATTCAACCTCTGGCTTTTAGCTGGGTAATATTCATTTCAGATATGGGGAAAAGACAGGATGAGATAGGTATGTACGAACAGTATCTATTGGGTGTTCCTTATTTCTGGCAAAATCCTTACGGTAGTCAGACACAACGGCAGGTGTAAAATGACATTACTGTAGATGAGGATCGGACCCAGCAGACTTTGAGCCACTGAGTGCTTGTGTTTTGCCTGAAGGCAGCTCTGCTTTTGCTCTGTTACACCAGTCACAAAATGGGGAATCGGGAATGTTGCACCCCATCCTGCAGACCCTCAGTCTTGGTGCCAGTCCCTGCTCAGCCTGTGGGCTTTGGTGGCCCTGCTCACCAGGCGATGCAGCTGAGATGTCAGACTTTGTGTCTGGAAAGGCATCTTCCCACCAGCCCCGTGATGTGCTGCTCAACATTTGGATGTGAAGGGTCAAAGGAGATGCAGGAAAGGATGTAAAGCTTGCTCGCCTTCTGCTTTCTCTGCAGGCACTTGTCGAAAGACGGATGGCTCAGTCCTTAGGACACCAGGCACTGGTTCAGGAGACTGAGGTTTCATTCTCTATTCTGCTCAACATATTCTTTGGGATAAACCTAAATTCTCTGCCTATAAAATGCGGGTAACAGTAATTCTCTCCTCAGAGATTTACCAAGAGGAGAAATGCATTAGACAGTGTTGGACCCCAGATGCCCTGGAAGGCGCTGAATTCTACTTGTTTTTATAATGAGTTCCCTACATAGCCCATCACAGGTTTACAGTATATCTCATTCCTGTAGATTATCACCACTTGAAATATTACAGCATGTGTCAGGCCAAAACTTGCTTTCCCGGCTCAGTGTTTTATTGCTTTTTTGAGCAGACGCTACCCCCTCCCATTAATCAGAAATGTCTTAGTCATCCGCAGCGTGCTGACCACAACGAAAAACCCGGCTGCGGGAAGGCTCCAGGGCTGGCACCGGCTCAGATGATAAACTTCGTCTGCCTGTAAGTGCACAGGGGCACAAATCAATGACCGGTAAGTTTGGGGAGAGGGCGAAACAGGCACAAGATTGAATTCAAGGCAACAGAGTGTTTCTGTCCCCCTTTTGCAGCCCAGCTTGCACTGGACCATCTGCATCCCCTTTTCCACCAGGTGCTGAGCACCACGTGGAGTCTTCCTTTCTTCAAACTTTGTGGCTTTTTCCATCAGACAAGATTTGCCCTGGCTGTACTGCTGGGGCCTCATCTTTCAGTAAATAATTGATGACCAGAGGGTCTGAGAAAGCCGTTCTTCCCACCTCTGACTCTTGGGCCCCCCCCGCCCAGCGCTGCCGAGGCAGTGCCTTCATGCCATGTGCTCTCTGGCCCTTTGGGAGGTGAATAAGACTACTCCCATTATAACAACAGCTGTGCAGAAGCGAGAGGTCAGTGTTTTTAGCCATTGCTAACAGCCCCCGGTCACTGGAACAGCCAAGGGGTGGGGAAAACCCAATTCTACAAACTTTTTGATTGACTGCATGGTTTTGTGTGCAAATCTCAATGCTATTCACTGACAATATTGATCCTGATGTCTGGAGCAGATGGGCACAGCAGGTAAGGTTTTAAGATGAATGCAGGAGACAGACCAGTGCCCTGATTCCGGGGGAATGACTGTCACCTCAGAAGCCCCCACATATTGAAGGTCAGATTTCCTGAAGGCACAAATGTGCCCAGTTCCTCTGAAGGCAGATCTGCTGGGGGGAGCAGATGCTTAACTGGTGCAAATCAGCTTTGGTTTGCAAGTCTATTATGGTTCCCAGGACTTCCCAGTTTTATGCCAGGGTAAGATCAAGCCCGCATGGGACAATTTCTGCGAGCTACCAGTCTCGGTGAGTCTAAAGTTTTGGATCAGGCTCTGCACCCATAAACACCTCAAGGAGAGCAGCAGCCAAGCTGCTACTCAGGAGCTGCAGCTCAGACGTCACGGCCCAGCCTGGTGGCAGGTCCCCAACACAGCCGCCGGCTGCAGCCAGCATCGTTCATCATCCATCAGACCTCACCCAGGAACAAACTTCTCTCGGCTCCCTGCCACCTTCCTGGCGTGGGCTGTCACGAAAGCAAAAGCCTCCTGCACGGGAAAGCATTTCTGTTATTAAAGGTCTCGCCTGCTCTTTGGGCGAGCTGCCCTTTCCGAGCCTTGCTGCCGAGTTGATGTATTATTCTCATTCCCCCTCCCGCCCTGACATGTCGTTGGCAGGGAGTTTTCTTTATTGTGCATCACTCGGTGAGAAAGCGGGGCTCGGGTGTGCATCAGCTCTCATTCATCACAACAGTTCAGCCTCCTCTGTGCCGTACCCTGGCAGCCAATTGCCATTGGCTTTTTTTTCATATGCTATAGGGAGACAGAGCCTGACGGGAGCCCTGGGCTCCACAGGGACCCCCCGAGTTCGGGGCAGAGCCCGGTGAGGCAATGTCTGCCCGGGGCTGTGTCAGCGTGCCCTGCGATGGGAGACGTGGCCGTAACGCCACCAAGGGCACTGCAGAAAGAGCAGAGGCATCCACCAGGGAACACGGGAGCTCGGGAGAAAGGGGGTGTTTCCTTTTTAATGCGCTGTTACTTGGTTGTGGAGCAGATTTTTCCTTTTAAAGGGACAAACCCAAGCAAATAAATAAATAAATGCACCTTTCCTTTTCTGTAAGATTAAATGCTTCCGTATAATTGTGCATTAACCTTTGGTCCTGCATTAGGCTGCTGTTGCTTTGCACCCTTGATGCTTTTAAGCCAGGGCTGCAATTAGCCAAAGTGGCTGTTGTCAGCCTTCCAGGCAACCGCGTGCTGGGGGCCACGTTCCCGAGGGGAGATGGATCACCACTCTCACGGCTCACCGGAGGCGCCTGGCCCGGAGGAGGCTGGAAAAGGAGGCACCTTCGCTGCAGGCTGGGGCTAAATGGAGGTTTTTGAGTATAGGGGGGCGGTTCAAGGTGGCTTTCAGGCTGAAAAGCTTCCTGCTCAGATGCATTTCTTTGCTGAACTCCCACTCCCACAAATTAGATTATGAGAGTGCAGGGACCCTCCCCTGGGTCTTGGTGTACAGCAGGGATATTTATAGGAAAAGCTTTTTAATAGCCTGACTTGAAAAATCTGGTTTAAAACAAGCCCATCCCCAGATAATTAAATAACCCAGCTATGACTAAGAATATTGATCAGGCACTCGAGCGTCCTCCCACCCTCACTTCCATGGGAGGCAGAAACCACATGCCAGAGTTGGCTGAATTTGGGAATTACCACTGACTCCCCCGGCAGGACGAGGTCCAGGGGCTGCCCTGGGGAACCTGTAGCGGGTCCCTGCTTTGCTAGGGGTAGGTGTTGGCTGGCCGGGGGCTGCCCAGCGGGATGAACCGTAGCTGCTGGGGGACGGCGTGCCCTGCGAACACAGCTACCCGCTCCCATCTCCAATGGCCCAAAGGAAACGTTCATGGGGGAGATTTTCCTGCCACTCCCAAGCACTGCAGCGGAGGCAGCACTGTGCCCAGAGCCATGTACTCCGGCTGGTTTCATCCATTGACTTTTACAATAGTTTTGTTTGACTTAAATCTCACATTTCCTGCTGAAAACATATTTTTGAAAAAAATCATACAGGGATTTTTATGGGATGTTTTCTTCTCAGACATCATCTCCGTATTTGCCAGTTATTCTGGAGAGCTGCTTACTCCCAGAAACCTCAGGTTCCCTGAAAGCCCATGTAGATCAAAATAAGCAAATAAAACATTCAGGGTGAGAAGTTCCAAATTTTCTGTTCCAAATATGTTTTCTTTTTTATTGTTATAAATGCTGTTTAAAATAAAACATTGAAGTTGCTCCTAAATGATTTTTCTGTTGTAAAATTTTGCTTCATAGATTCATGCCTAGTAAGAATGTAAAAAAAAGTCAGGGTAAAAGATTATTTGCAGTTCCAGTTCTCATACGGCTATTTGCCAAGTTAAATTAACTGTCAACTTTACACCTTAGACTCCATATCATTTGGTAATCTAAATTATTATTTGGTACTAAATGTTAATCACCAGAATTGTAATATTGCTTTTCATTATATAGGCTGATATATGTGCAGTTGCACAGAGGAATTCTGTATTTCTATTGGTGTACCGTGTGGCATAAACACTATAATACAATTAAAATTATTTAGGTCACATATTTGCAAAGGATAATACAAAAACGCAATCTTCTTTTGTCAGGAAACTCTGTGCTTGGTCCAGGTACTTCTGACATCAGTAAGAGACTTTTCATAAACAGTAATACAAGTTGAATTCAGTCGTCAGCATGGGGAGCATATAAAGCATGAAAAAAGCAATGTGTTTGCAAAATATACAACCTAATTTTGGCTCTGGTTGTTGAAAATACAGGGATTACTGTCAGGAACAGAAAGTGAGTATAAGTGCAGTGAGTTCATACCTAGCATGAAAAAATGTGATCTGTACTTTGGAGCCTGCACCTATTTTTTCCATATCACACATTGAAAAAGAGAAAACGTATGAAACCTATTCATCTGCAGCTTTGCATTTTAGGCTTCCAGCTGAAAGGAGCCTCTTACCAGTCTGTTTTCTACAGGCAATGGATTCCAACTGGTATAGAAATAAAGAGATTAGAAAGTGTTTGTGTCAGGCTTTGTGTTCCTTGATTTTCTTTTGTGTGCAAAAATATCTCTGATTTTCTAAGAAGGCTGGGGCAGAGGCACCTTGAACTCTAGAGAAAAGAATTGCTTAGTCCATGCGTACCTCACTTGGAAAATCAAATGGGAAAGACTGATGTTCAATCAAAGTAACAGTTTACCTCGGTCCCAACCACAGTACGATCTTGAAGGTCAAACTGCAGCTTGCTACGCTGATTATTTTTTTTTTTTTTGTAAAGCCAGAAAAACAAGCAGATCCCAGTGGAGCCACACTTCCCTGCAACCGGGGGAGCAGACGACACTGAGGGGGATGATTCTGAAGGTGACACCGGTTTCCCGCTTGTCCCCTGTTGCTGCATCAGTCGACAGTGGGGGTTTCCGTGCTGTTTTCTGTGCTCCTCTCATCACAAAGCTTCACAAACCGTCCGCATTTAGTGCCGCTGGAATACGGGCTCTTTTGAAGCAAAGTGACAAAAAAAGCTGTGCTGAAAATCTGGAGCGTGAGAAATGTCAGCATGCGGCAGAACGGGGAGAGCTCCTACATGGAGTAAACAGCATGGCAGGGGTTTTTTGCCAAAAGTCTCAAATCTCAAACCGGTGGTGTACAAATTTGTGAGCACCTATGGGTCCACGCTAGACTCGTGGCTGATAAAGAACCGCTCAGTCACAGAATAACTAAAACGAGGGGCGAGGAGCAAATGTCATCTAGGAGATCTGACCTCAAAGATGGCATTTTCAACAAAACGAAAATTCCACGCAGGTCCGCTCAGTCCTGGACAAAGTGAAAGCGTGTGCTGAAGCCCTCTCCTTGCACCCTCCTGGGAACCCGCGTGGTTGTGCACGTTCTGGTAGTCACGGAAGAGCACAAGGACATCGCTTGTTCAACACGGGCAGCTGGAGTAATTCTGCATCTGTCCTGAAGTAATGAAAAGTCCTAAGAGTACTTGGCACCTGCTGCCGATGCTTGGACATCGTCTGCTTGTTATCTGACCTTGGGGAAGGCAGAGCCCCTTCTTGTGCATCAGCCGTTCCGTTTGCAAGCACTCCATCATATTTGTAAAACATTTTGGGATCGGGAGCTGAGAAAACTCCCACCAGCAGTGATAAATTGCTGGAAGCCGGAGCCCGGCTGCGGGAGACTCTGATTTCCTAACCAGTCTCCTACTGAATTTCTATTTCTTAATTTGTTAGTTCAAATTCTTTGCTATTCAAAATCAGCGTTGTTAACAACGTGACTTTCAGATGGAATTCGAGTTTTAATGGACAGCCAGCCACTTAGACGTTTCTACTGTTTGGTAAAAACCTCCCAATTAGCCATTCGTCCCCTGATGTTTCAGTGATTATAACAGGGAGAGAAATGTTAGCTTTCCCGATGACTAACTATCACACTAGTGATTAATGGAGCATCAGCTGTGCTTTTCAACAGAGGCTTGATGCGAATAGGAAAGTATTTATTGTCTTCATGAAATGAAGTTGAAGGTAAAAATGCTACAGCTTTCAAGCTGCAAGGATGTTTCAGCAATTTATTTCCCAGCTCTTGTCCTGCCTGATGTGTTGAATTTAGGAGACAAATAAAAAGCAGCTGGAAGTATTTTGGTACACACAAGACATTTTGAAAATTGAGTTGCAAGTGGAAGCATCAAGGGTTAGACACCAAAGTCTCCCTCCTGTTCAGGAGACAAAAACTGAAGATGTTACCTCTTGCTAAAGCATCTGCAGAATAATCTCTGTGCCGTGCTACGATGTGCTGCCACTTCATCTCCACGTGGCCCTTTCTCTGGGTCTGCCAGCATCTCAGATCACGTTCAGTGGCTGCAACTGCCCGTGGTGGGCCCCTTCCTGATCGTAATTTAGGGGATTATCCCATAAAAGAGACGTAAATTGCTTCTCCTTTAGCACAATGCACCGAAGGGTAAGAAAACCCATACGGACTGGCACCGGCACTCGGGAAGATGTCACCATCAGGAGCTTGTTCGTGGGTCTGTGTTCACCGGTGGTGAGTTTGGCCAGAGGATGGTCTGTGCTTGTAGAGCACCAGCCCCAACGTGAGCCCAGTAAGAACAGGGGCTGTCGAACAGGGTGTGATCAGGAGCCTGGCCCCAATTTAAGCGCCGCATATTACAAAACCTGACTCAAGGTCTCTGTTGAGAGCTACTGGTCTGGAGGTATTAATTTCACCCTCCGTGAGCAAACCTATTGAGGAAAAAGGGATCATTTTTACAGTCGCTTTCCCAGCTGTAACTGCACTCTGACTGCTATGAAAATTTAGCTCTAAGGGTTAGATTTATGGCACTTTGTGAAACTTGTAAAATCATTTGCTTCTATTAATACCATTCATCGCCCCACTGCCATTTTCATGACGGACAAATCTGCAAGTCACAGATGGAGAAAGACCAGAAATTAGAATAATCTGAAGAACCTGACTTCAACCCACACAAATTCAACTGGAAAGCTTGAATGAGAGCCCAGGGACTTTCTAAGAAATGTATTTATCCCTGACAATTTGCGGCCATAGCAAAATCGTCACACACAAGAGGGATGAGGCTCATAACCTTTTTCTGGAGATAAAAAGCAGAAATGAGTAGGACGTGAAAAACAGAAGAGATGCAAAGAGCTGGGGGCTGCGTACGCACTTTCTTGGCTGTTTGAGATGAAAAGCCCAAATCTTGTCCTTGGTGAGCTTTTAATGTCCTATTGGGTCAGTATAAGGCCAGATCAGCGACCCCCTGAACAGTAGTGTGAAGTGTGCAAGGAAGCCTCAAGTGCTCCTTGCACTTAATTTATTATTCCAGGTGACTTTCAGTTGAATTTCAGTGTCTTTAAAGACTTAGAGTCTTCCTAATTCTATGCAGAAGCCTTGGATATCTGTCCCATGATCAGTTAACGCTGTACAACTATATTCATCACCTGGAAAATGCAACTTTGAAAACATTTCATTTCAGGATTGTGGAAATGCAAATCAGGCTAAAGACACGCTCACTGCTATTATGTCCACACCCCTCTTTATGCAGCAAGCCAAAGTTATTTTCTTTAAATATTAGACTAATCTTTCCTATCTGCCAAGATTCACCTTTCAGTTCTGAGTGGATTTGTTTATTGTATCCAAGTTTTAAGTCCATAAGGAAGCAGAGTAATAAAGGAAAATGTGACACACTTTACTACACCATTGGAATGAAAAGAGATTTACAAAGCCTGTATTGCTTTGTACATACTGCATTTATTTTGTTTTCTAAACTAATCAAAAAGAAATAAACCAGAAAGTCAGCTGCAGTCTCCGCTGTTTATTTATTTGTATAAATGCCACTTCCTGAATGTAGCTTTTTCTATCCCTTGTCTTGTTTGGTGTGGCTTAAAATACAATGTGTTTTGACTGAGCCATAAAAGCTTAAAAAAAAAAAAAAAAAAGATTAGAGATGGAGAAGAGAACAAAGCTCACTTCTGAGGAGGACTTCTGACCTCGATAAAAAACTTGCTCCGGGATCAAAACTTAAATTTTGCCTTGAACTAAGACATATAAAGGACACTTGTATTTTAAAGCAATTTAAAAGTGTTCATATAAAGTACTTGATATTCTTTATGGTTTACTTTTCATAATCTTTTCAGTATAAAAACTGCAATCTCATCCAGTTTAGCCCCAACCCAGTGCTATGATTACCACCTGCTGTAGGTTACCACCTATGCTATTTATTCTTGCCCAACCCTCCCTCCCCAGTGCCCTCCCTCCTGGCCAGTCTCGCTCAGCCCCACCTTGCTCTTGGGCTATTTCATCCCCCTGCACTGCTGGGAGCTTCTTCGTTTCTGGGGTCTCAGGAGCTTTGGGTTCTTTTGGGGGTGCTGCACAATCAGTAAGTGTGGTCAAGCTTTTCTAGGGTGATTCTCTCTGTTTGTTGCCTGAGAATAGCTACAATGCCTTAAAGCAGCCTGGGTTTTTAGGCAGTGCTGGGCAATTTAGGAGGCAGCTAATTGAGAAGCAGCTCTGGGGGTTTTGCTGGCAAGGAAGGAGCTGCCGTTGTGCCTTGGGGTGTTTGGGTGAGCCAGTGCCTCTGGGTAGTCTGTGGCTGATTTTTGTAGTGTAAATTTTGAAATCTAGTTTGAAATGTTTAGCCTGATCTCTAGCTTGGTGACATTCATAACCTTGTGGGTTGCCATCAAGGGAAAAGCTTGGGAACAAGCAGCAGCCATCACTTCAGCAAGTGCCTGGGTAGCAGCTAATGGTCATCTCTGGCTTTTGTGGCAGAACAGAGGATAATGGGGCTATAGGCTTATGATCTTGAGGAATAACTCATCCTGCCAAATGCTGGGGGTATGGGCTTCTTAAAGGCCAAAAAATGGAACAACACCACTTCTGATCTCACAGCAGGACCCAGAGACTTCTGTCTCTATTTCGCTTTCCTGGCCCGATTCTTCCTCTGCTTCCAACTGCCTTAGCCCTAGTAAATGTGCCGACAATGCTGCCTTGGTTACAGGGGATATTGGGATGCTGTTATTAACAGGCACATTAATACTAATTTCAGCTGTAACAATGGGCTCACAAGCCTGTGTTTAAGGCAGCTGCCAGCAGCAGCCTGTCTACAAGTGCTGAGCGATTTTGAGATATGTGAGGGATTTCCAAGTGTTAATTAAGCTTTCTTTCATGGGTCGCTGGGGAAACGCTTGCTGTCTGTTTTAACTTGGCTTTTTCTCTCTTTACCAAGACAGAAATCAAACATTAAGAAATTAAAAGATGGTGGAAGAAAGATACAATAACCAATCAAATTCTTTCCCAGGCAGGAGTGACTGACTCTAAGGGAAACCGAGAAAACAGAAGCAACTTCCTTCCTAGATTAAAGGTGAAGTAAGAAGACCTTGTTAGCATATTTTAATGAGCTTTTGCCCTTCTGGCTGAGACACGGTGACTTCCACGTGTGTGTGGTGCAGCTTGTTGAGAAGGAGCTTGGCTTTAGCCCCTCTGCACTGTGGGGGCTATCAGCCTGCACAGGGAGACTCGCTGTGCCCCGGTGGTGGGAGCTGTAACCCTCTGAAAATGTGCTCGTGTAATCACAGCAGTGTCTGCTCAGGCTTCGGTAAATGAGGGGTGACAAAGCAAGAGCTGAGTAAGCACAAAGTCACTGGATTTGAGACTGAATCCAAACTTTCCTAGACCTTTGGCTTGCTATTGCCCTGACAGAGCAGCTGGGAAGTTTAAGACTGCTGATACCTTTGTGAAGATGCCTTACCTTCTCAGCCCCTGGTGCTTACCTCAGGTGAGACATCCTCAAGGTTGAATAAACTTGCTTCGATTTATCTGATAATGCTTTCTTTTTACCAGCTCTGAATCTTCTTACAGTAACTTATTGCAGAAGCAATTGGCGTGGCTTCCTGCTTGATATCCTGGAGACGTATTTAAAAGTAGCCATGGGAGATAAGGGGTGGTTATTCACAGTGTGATCTAAAATGGGTCCTGCCTAAGACTAGCAGTCCTCTAAAAATAAATGATCCCTAAACAGATGCTTGGCACACACAAGAAACCTGTCTATCCAGAGATTTATTCCATTTCTTCAGTTTAAGATAATCTTCAAGAGTCTGTTTCATAAATCTGTTTCAAGTTCTTTTTAGGGGAGGAAAAGGTGGTGGTCTTTTTGTGGAAGCCAAGAGCTCAAGGCAAGAGCCTTACTGCAATGACAACTCTCTTCTGCACTTCAGCTTGGCAGCGTGGTCTGAGATGGTATCAGCTGAGGATCTGGTGGTAAATTTTATTCTGTTTACAGGATCCAAATTTTTCTTTCCCCTGCTCTGTACAGGCACACTATTGCTCTAGGGGAGCTTGTTTAAAAGTAACTTCCTTTATTTTGTGCTAGCAGGATAATTTGCATTGATTTCAGTCTTTAAACATGCTTAACACTCTAGTTCAAAGTAAAAAGCCACAACTGTGATCACAACTGATGGATATGGCTCTTTAGCAAGGCAAGCTAGGGGGATTTCACAAGCCAGCCCTTCCTTTATCACCATCTCAGCAAGGATATCATACAGGAGTGTTTGGAAGCGTTGACCCTCCAGAACAGACAGCTTTACTGCTGGCACTGCAAATTAGGGTTTTCTGTTGACTAAGCAGTTGATCAAAAGCTTCTTGTCAAGAAAGATTAGTAACTATGGAAAAAGCTAAAAATCTCGGGCTTGAGGCAAGCTGATAAATGACGATCATCCATCAGTTTGTTTTCCTGATCATACTGATGCAAAGGATGGATGAGGTGTTTCTCTTGGTTTGCTTGACTCACCATAAGCAAAAATGTTCATGTGTAGGTGCTGGTCTTTGCTCTCAAACGAGCCTCCAGTCTGAGAAAAAGGTCGTAAATTAGCACTAGCAATCTAACTATGTTTGGGTACCTGCCTTCATGGATCTGCAAAGGAGCTCGGCTGAAGTCAGGTGTAGATGTTTTGTATGTTTGAACACTGATCTGCCCTAGCTTGGGCATTGCTTGTAGTATTAGGTACTTGGCTTGAGGCACATACTGTTCAAAATGTAAGCATCAGCAGTATTTGTCACACTTGAGACTTGAAGGACCAGACCTCTTTCATTAGCCGATAAAAATATATACATAAGGCAGGTTGCTGCAGTATTGCTCAAAACAGTGAAGGGAACTGCAGTCTTGATTTATTTTTTTCCTCGTGAAAGTGTATGTCAGATTTGGCACCTGCAGTAACAGTTGAACACTCAGATAAATATACCATATACCAATTCATAAAGCAGACTATTTCTAGTTTGTGGCTTGCTTCAGCTGACTTACAGTTGATGTCTTTATTTGACATGGCCTTCAGGAAGGATTTCTTTAACTCATTTACAAATCTTGAAGTGTAAAATTGATCTTTTCTGGCTGTTTCTGCTACTTCTCAGCAAACAAATGCTTCTTCCCCCAGGAAAGGGCTTTATATACTTAGGTTAATGATATGTGGAGTAACAGAAACTCTTCAGTCAGCAGTCCAAGGGATAAGTCTTGGGACAGGACTGTTTCCTAGCTTATTAGGTAAGGAATGAATTAATTTTATTGAGGTAAATGGGGAGCATTCTGTTGTGATGTTTATCTCAAGTAGTGTTGTGTATCTGGATGTTGTTAAGTGATTTAGTTATCTTCCTCTGTCCTTTGCCTACAAACTGAGGTCAAATGCAGCATATGGGAGTAAATCCAGGCTAATTCATTATCAGGTGTTTTTTCAAAGGTTATTTGTGCAACTGCAGCTTTTCTCCTTGTTAGATAGGAAGCACTACACTGTTTTGTGCGTTCTGGAGTGTCAGAGCATATAACTTGTTCAGGAGATGCGTAGTCCTTGATCTTAGCAAGAGACTCGGCAATATCTACTCTTCTGGAAAAACCTGTTGACACTGAAGATGGGACAGGTAATGTAATACAGTCCATTATAGTAATTGTATTTGAGCTGCAGTGTGTTTCTAATTACTAAGTGTAGCTAAAACATGTTTTATGTAAATTTATACTAAGGTAAAAATGAAGTCCTCCAAGTCCCAGACTCCCTAGTCCAAACAGTGACTGCTTCATAATTCCCTACACGTTATGGGCACTCAAATCTCTAGAGAAAAGCTTATCTTATCAATCAGAAACTTCAAATATGGCCAAGATGCGCTGGACAACTCAGACTGAAGCAGGATCTCGTGGGCTTGAATGTTGACACAGAAATAAGTATTTGATGGAATAAATCCATGCTGCCAGAATGCAGTATGGATTTGTTTTGTTTCTGGATGGATTTGATCCTCCCTTCTGCAAGAACTGAGTGGCATGTATAAACAGCAGGAAAACACTAGACAGCAGGATAATTCTTCTAGGAAAGCGAAAGAAGGGCAAGTCAACTCATGTATTTTAATTGCAGTTCTGTAAGATGCTTCACTGTGGCAAGCAGATAACATGTCAATAATGAGCCAACAGAAATAAACCCTGCATGGCAAATAGCCTTGCCCCTTGCTAATTAGCAAATCTGCTAGAAAATGTCAGGCGTGAGCTGTTCAAGGGAGTTTGTTGCTGAAATGCAGAGGTGTCAGCATGACAACACAGAATTTAACGTGTGCTGTGCAGATAAAGAAGAATTGAAACAGATTACTCATCTGGACATGGTTACAGCTTCTGGACATGGCAATAAGAACTAGAGGATTCTAAGCTGCAATATTTGGCTGGGGTTAGACCTTATTTTGATTTCTTCCTTCACTTCCTCCTACCTGTCAGTCTAAACAGAGGCCATGTGAACTCAGTTGTGATTTGAACCAAACAGGGGAGTGGTTTGTTAAAACTTCTGTATGGGGATCTGGGGATTGGCATGGTCCATATCTGTAACAGACAATCTTGTGTCTCTGGCCACTGTATTAACAGCCTCAGAACAGGACAGCAAATGTACTGAAAGCCATTAAAGCCTGTTTACAAGCATACAACTCCAAATACTTCCATAATAGCACATGCAGAAACAATGACCCTCTGACAGCCTTCAGTTGGAAAATAAGCTAGAACATGACTGGCCTTGGATATTGTATTTTTAATACTTGTACAGATTGTTCTTGAAGAAATCTTATGATGTATGGAATTCAACATGTACTGAAGTCTTCAGAAAAGCTCTTGCTACTAGAAAAACCCTTCTTGAAGTCTGTGGTGACTGTTTTCGGTCTGTTACGTGAAGCCAAGCTCTTAAAGCTGATCAGGCACCTGGCAGGCAGAATTCTTCTGTAAAACACATGAATTGCAAGAACTGTAGTTAGTTTACACAGATCCTGATGTCTTAAGCCTTACTCAAAAAGCTCTGGAGTCCTTAATAACAATATTCTATTTCAGATTCTCTATGAACATTCAGTGCCACCACCCGGCTAATGCAAAAACCCAAGGGGAGAAAACATATTGGGGAAGCTTCCAGTGACAGTTCTTCTGTATCCTGTACCTCATCTTCTATGGGGTTTCAGCTACCAAAGCAAAAATTCTACATAGCCAACGGCACATCTGCTAAGAGCACAGCAAGGGTGATCTTTCTGCTTTCTCATCTTAAACAACCAGTTCAGCCAGAGCAAAAACCTCACGTCCTGCCTCATTCCATATTTACTTGCGTGCTATAATCCAATGTAACGACCCGATGTCTGAGGTATCACAAGTGTGTAACACATACAGATTCTTGGAGCTGGAAACACTTTTGCAGGGTCTGGCAAGATGGCCTTTGACAAATCAGCTGTGTGTACAGCAAATGATGCGAGTCATTGGAGTAGTCACTGAATAATGCTGAAGCAGACACAGAATTGTGCACATGGTTTAAGATAACCTTGGCTTCCAAGTTAAACTCCTGGAGTGCTTCAGTCTGGAGATCTGATTAAAAGTGACTGGGCCAGTAGTGCTAAAGAAAATTACAGCATAATAAATGAGACAGCAAACCAAGGCAGGAAGTACTATTGATTTTTATTTTTTAAATAGCTTAATAAGGATTTTCCTTCTGAGATTTTACCCCTACATTTGCTATGAGCCCGGAGTTTGGCGTAACCATTTAAAATTCTTTCGCAGTGGCTTAGGAATTTTCATTTTTAAAAAACCTGAATATTTGGGGGCTGAAGTGATATTGAAGGATCCCAGTAGTTTTCAGATGTGCCTAGATGAGACCTCCTTAGGACTCGGCAGAAACAAGAATGTGTTCGATGTGCTTCTTGGTTAAAAATATGACTCACAAGGCTTTTGGGAGCAGCGCTTGCCACTTTCTAGAAATCTGGCTTCAAGGGAATGCTAGAATTGGTCATCTAAACCCTCTTATTCCTGAGAATTTGGGGTATTGACAGGTGAGGCAAATCCTCTAGGACCTAAGGACCATGGTAGTCCAGTCCATACCCCTGTGAAAGAGCCGGTAGATTATTCAAAACACTAGTTGTGTGGGACTTGCTGTTTGGAGTCCGGTCTCTACTACTGTTCCAGCTGCAGCAAAGCCCTGAGGTCTGGACAGAGACCTGACTGCAAAATTCACTTATAGCTTGTTTAAACTGGGAGTGTTCAGGAGGCAAAAGGAATGGATGTAGCAGAATTGCATTCCCTTGCAGTGAGGAAGGAAAGAGACTATTATAAATGGTTTTTCTTTGTCTTGCATAACTACAATAGAAGCGTTCAGGCTGCAGAACCATAAAAAGAAATTCATTTCATGGACTATGCAAGGAATTATAATGAGATTTCTAACTAATGGCCTTTGACAGGAAAGACAGATGGAAGGGGTAATAGAAATGCAACTGTATTTTCAATAAAAAGAAGCAATGAAATGAGGTTTTTAAATGATAAACCTTGTCACAAGCTATCTACTTGTTTTGCAAAGGAAGCGGTTTCTGACTGAGCAGGAGGGGGAGCTGGGGAGGTCAGTGGAGCGAACTTCAGACAGGAAGGCAATTAGGGGCGAACAATGTCAATTTAGTGTAGTAAAATTATTGCGCTTCCCCAAAAGTGATCAGTATCTGTGTAAAGATGNTGCACGCTTGACCACTTCAGCTATAGTGGAACAAATCCACGTGCTACCTTTGCTGCTACTCGACAAGGAGGGTACAAACTGAAATGAGCTGTTTGCAGTAGGAGAAAACCAGAGTGGAGTTATTGTCTGGAGTGGGAGGTTGAGTGCTGGTGGGCAAGAAACAGGAGAGAAAGTACAGGGTGTTTTTTACAAATCACTTCAAGGCTTTCAATATCACATTTTCCTATAACCAGACATTAGCTGCCACTAGATTGGTCTGTGTCTGACGCAGAGGAAAGAAAAGCCCTTGAAAGGAACAGTGAGGAGCAGAAAAAAATTATATATAGTGATAGAGGCAAATGGTGCCTCTGGGAGTTAGCTCTCAAAAGAAATGCCAAAAATGATAGTTCTAAATACATATGTTTTTTCCTGCTTCAGCAACAAGATATTAACAAGAAAGGCCATTAGATTAACAGGTCAAAACAAACAAACAAAAAGGTGCTGAACTAGTAACATTAGTGAAGGATTCATTTCTGTACCCCTGTGAAGTCAGAAGTAATTTTGCAATTGTTTTCCAGTGGATGCTGACTCAAACACTAATATCCTGCTTCTTGAAGAGTTATCACCAAAGCTGTGCATGGGCTGGACCACTGCTACCCTGAGCGTCTTTGCGGAGAGCACAGCAATGTTGTAAGTGTGTTATGGCTGAGTCGGCCTGATAAATCTTCAGACCCTGGACACATTTTACAGGAAGGAAAAATAAACCTTTTGTGTCATTAGATGAAGAAAAACCCTGTGCCTGTTGCTAAATATAGGTCTGGTTGTGAAAGCAAAATTTGATTTGTAGAAATTTACTGAGGTAGGAACTGCAAGACTGAATATAGAGTAATATAACGAGGTGAAAGTCAGCAGTGCATACAGAATGGCAGAAAAGGAGGATGAAGACAGAAACCAGACTGCTGCAAATTTTAAACAAGCAGGACTAGACCATGCTTTTAGCTAAAGCTTAAAGCCTGAGGTGGCGTGTTTGCTTCAGCAAGATGGCAGCGGCCATGGGAGGCATTTGAGTTTCATAGATTTTCATCAGTGTAAAACACCTCTTGCTTCTTCCTTTCCCTGGGGTATAACATTTTTTTACTGCCTAGTGTCTGAAGTAATACCATGTGTTTCACTGGAGCTGTGCTAAACTCACGCTTGTTGAAGAGGAATGCTTAGAAGTCTGACCCGCTGGCCAGACCCAGAGCTCACGGATTTCGGTGGGGTGTCAGTAGTCAGTGATGCTGTGCTACCTGAGCAAGCTTAATGTTTCCTGTGTATTGCTCTCAGCAAAACCACTGCAGCATTTGTCAATGCTGTCCTAAACATGCTATTTTGTACAAGTTTTGAGGCTGTTACAGTATACTAATAATGAAGAATACTTTTTATAGGTGCCCTGGAGCGCTGTAGAGAAAATTGGTGGCACAGATAGGAATAAATCTTGCTTTTCTTCCTTTTTTTTTTTTAGTAAACTATGTAACTTTTAAATGTACAAAGACAAAATGTTTCTCAGAAAAAGAAAAATATCAACATAAGTTGAAAGTAACCATAACAAAACCAAATCTTAAAGACATCAGTTTAATGTTGTCTAACATGAGCAACTATGTTGAGCTTGAAATTTTAAAAGGAATAAAACTTGAAACTGTGGTACTTTATGAAAGAATTATATTCTTTTTTTCTTTTGCTCTGTAGTGGAGTCCATCCTGAAGACTTTGAGTTCTGTGAATGTGGAAGATTTAGTGCTAGAAATCCCATTACATTTTTCTTTTTTTTTTTTTTCTTTAACTGAGATTTGGTGTATGGACATTAAATGCATAATTGTATTAATATGCCAGATATCTGCCAAATATTTTTTTACTGGATCTGGAAACATAATTGCTGCTGAAATATAAATGATTGAAAACCCCTAGATGTTTTCAAAGTCCTACTAAGGCAGAAATGCATATTCTGGCTCTTTATTCTTACAGTGACTGTGTACCCATTGAAGTCAGATAAAACAACTGGCGTTACTCAACACTTGAAAGATCGAGTGATATTTGTGCTGCAGTTGAATTGTTCTTAAGAAACTACTAGAATTTCAAATCCTCAGCTGTTTTCCTGCAAACCGATACTGTCCCAACTTGTGCAGGCTTAACAAAAACTGGCGTCCTTTTAACCAGAAAAGAAAGTGAGAAGAATCAGGTGTCCTCGTTTTGTAAAGAAGTAAAGCTGATATTTCCCGAGACTTTACAAGAACTATATTTTTCACAGGTATAGTTCCCCAGATAAAGGAGCACACCTGTATGTCCTGTTCAAACATTCTTAAAGAAAAGGCATAAGTAAAGGTTATTCGTGACCTAGATTTTTCTTTGCTACCTCTCCACTTAGCTGCTGTTGGACAGGCAGAAAGCTATCAACCCTGTTAACATTATTAATGGCTGCAAAAGAGATAGGAGAAATGACTGATAACTGACTTTTCTCCTAGCCCTTACAGGCAGTTTCCCCAGTGTGCTCTCAGACATGCTCACACTGGTAACTCCTGTATCCTACCAACTATCTTGAACGGTGTCATGCTCTGAGGAAAGAAACTGGGCATTGAGGGATTGATGCTCAGCAGCCACAGAGTGGGGAAGCTCTGCTGAGGGACACTGATTTATACTATGTGTAGCTCTTGGAAATCCAGCACCACTGAAACCAGCATCGCAGCAATTTATACCGGTTTAGGATCTGCTGGTTTTCCCTTCTGTTCAGAACTGGGTGCTCTGAAGTTGATGGTGTTATGCAGATTTTTATGAATGGCTTCTTTAAGAAATCCCTATACACTAATCAAAATCACTGTAGTACGAGCATCTTCATCTCATTTCCTTAGTAGCTGGTATTTGCCATCATCCTCTTTTCTGCATACTGCTTATCTAATCTCACGGGGTTGGACACTGAATATAATGACTTATCTGCCCAATTGACTCTGTCTTAGTCTCCTGATCTGAATGGGGGTCCCCTAGCTATATGAGGAATTATGAGGATAAAAGGTATGGAGACACAGAAAAGAGATCTAGAAAAATGACTTTAGTTTTCTTAGAAGGCCTATAGATTCTTTTGTTATACTTAACCTGAAAGAATAATCAAAATGTAAACATATAACAAAATCCCATAAAGAGGCTGTTTTAAAGCACATATATTGAAAGGCGCCTTTTTCCTGTGTAGAATTTGGTGCAAAGATTTTCAGTTTTTATGTTCTTTATAAAAAGCTAATATAAGACTCTAGTGCTTAGCAGCACCAGAAAACTAACCTTTCTTATTAGAGCCATAAAACTTCACCCACCTAAACTCAGTTCCTTATCGAAGCAGTTGAAAAACATCAAGCTTAAGGCAAGTTATTTCCCAATGTCATATTCTTATTGTAACATTCTGTTATAAAAGATTGGGTGGTATCTATCCCTAGCCATGCCCTAATGCATTTATCTTATTTTTTCCTCTCTTCTTTTATTCTGGTAGAATTCAAGGATTTGAAGAGCACTGTTAAATGGAACATTTTTTCTTTTTAACATCTTCCTTTGTTTTTTTCTCTCCCGGATTATCTGTGTAAGAGCATCTATAAATATCTAAGCAAGTCAGGCATGAAGCAGCCAGAGACTAAATATAAAGCCTAAGAAAAATATACAGGCAAAAAAGAATACCATCAAGAGGAGAACACCTTGACTCCATGTGACAGACGTTCCCCGTATTCGCAGCAGGGATCTGTTAACTTCTTCACCATGGGCCAGGTCTCACTGAGGTGCTGAATGCTTCAGGAAGAGTTACAACATGCATAAAGAGCCAAATTTGTTTTCAAACTTTCTTCACTAGGGCTAGATTTTCAGAAGATTTGAGCCCTACCAGACACCAAAACGGGATGTAACTTTTCAAAGAACTCTTTGCCAGCAGTAGTGTTCCAATTAAATATTTTAAGAAGTGATGGGAGGAGATTAAATTCCTTCTGTTAGCACTCCAGGATCAGCTTCACCAGGAACAGATGCTTTAAAAATATATGTTGCTGTTGTGTAGTTGTGCATTTCAAAAGCAACACATTTGCCCTCAGAAATTATTCTCAGAAGTAGAGGAGTATATGAAGACTTGGTGGGATCTGGAGAGGGACTGGACTGTTGTTTGTTGCTTAGATTCAAAGAAGGGATGTGCTGCACTAAAGGAAATGAAATTAATTTCTAGACTACTGTAGTGAGGTTTCATAAATGCTTTGGGAAGAACAGTAAATCTCATATTTCAGGGTTTATTTCAATCTTTAATTGAAGATCATGACAGGACTCTCAGTGCCTGAGATCAGGGAGCAGGGCTTGAGATGGGATGAGCCACCCCAGCTACAGGATCCAAAAATCCAGTGCCGCTGATGATATAATTGCTTTTGTAATTGTTTTTAAGATCATGAGATAAAACTCATATTAGAAATAAATATCTTAAGGTATCCTTCATTTGTATGCCCAGTGTTGATTCTAAAAACATGAGGAAATAAAGAGATAATTTATCCAATTCCTGTGATCCTGAAATGGCTAAGAGTTTTTGTTTTTTTTTTAATAACAGAAGTAAACCAGATTGATGTGTATTCCACCACCTACTAAATTTGATGGGTTCGTTTATATCTGGGATAAATTAGCAAAAGCCTCATACAAACAAGGTATTGGAGCTGGCAGCGTGCAAAAAATCCATGATACAAGAGGATTAATGTGCTTTTAAATTTGTTTTGAAGATGACATGGATGTTAAACTGATCAGCTCAGCCGCTATGCTTTTTGTCCAAAGGTTTATGCAATCCGATAATCACATGAAAGATTTTACTAGTGATCTTAACTAGTTCCAGACAGCAAACGGTGAACAAAAAGGAAGGCAAGGTGTGAGACGAAGGGTCAATGCACTCCGATGCTCACCGCTGAGGACTGCGTACCAGCAACAGGATAAGGGGAGAAAATAAGATGAAAAAAGTCGTATAACGAGATGAAGACAGGAAAGACCAATCACTGCTGTGGCCAAAACAGACTCGACTTGGGGGAAAAATGGAGACAAACTTTTTGGGGAGAGAGTTTTTAGCAGGGCCTGTTGTGACGGGACAACACTTAATGGTTTTAAACTAAAAGAGGGCAGATTTAGACTAGATACAAGGATATACATATTTTTCGTTTGTGCTGAGGGTGGTGAGACACTGGCCCAGGTTGCCCAGAGAGGCGGTGGCTGCCCCATCCCTGGAAACATTCCGGGCCAGGCTGGACAAGGCTTTGAGCAACCTGATTGAGTTGGACACGTCCCTGCTCACGGCAGGAGGGGTTGGACTGGGTGGCCTTTAAAGGTCCCTTCCAACCCAAACCGTTCTGTGATTCCACCAAAATTAATGTACTTTATTGCCAATTAAAGTAGGTTTGGATGGTGAGGAGCAAAGACAAACGCTAAAATACTTTCCCCTCCGCCCCTCAGGCTCAACTTCACCCCTTCCTCTCCCACTCCTCCCCTCAGCGGTGCAGGACACAGGCCAAGGGGATTGCAGCCACTTGGTAGCAGCCCCCTCTCCTCCTCCTCCTCCTCCTCCTCCTCGCGCTGGTCCCTGGCCATCTCCAGGGGCTGCAGATGGCAACCCAGTGCCTGGAGCGCTCCCCCCTGGCTCTCACCTCGCTCTTCCCAGGGCTGTTCCTCACACTTTTTCCCCTCACCCCTCACACTTCCAGGCAGCCCTTCGCCCTGACTGAACCACACTCTCACTGAGGCGTCACTGCCAGGCTCAGCTGTGGCGGGGCCAGCATGGAACTGGCCGGAATCGGCTGCATCCGGCACAGGGTAGGCCCCGCTCTCCCCTCACGGGGGTCCCGGCAGCCCCAGGTGCCGGTGTGCGGGGCGGCAGTGCGATCGCAAGCGTTACGGGGGGTGTTTGGAGGTGTGAAAGCAGCTCAGGGCCTGGCAGAGCTTCCCAGGAGCTGGCGGGTGAGTGAGACAGCTGTGAGCTGCCTCGTCTGGCACTCTGTTCCCCTACTCCGTCTCTGGCACTTTTGTTTTCCTTAATAAAATAGTGTTATCTTGGGTACGATTCCAGGCAAGACAATAGTTAAGAACTTCTCTTCAGCAGGCCCCTGGGCTCTACATTGCCCACCCTGACAGGGCTCTGTTTACAACTGGTAAGGAATGCCTCCATCTGGAAGGTGTTTGTCACTAAAGCTGGCAAAATCCCTTTTGACTAACTTACGAAATACAGGATGCCTTTAATTAAATGGACAGAAAGGCAAACATTGCATTTAAGATCCAGGTTGGCAATTTATTCAAAGGTGGCTGCAGCCAGATAAACAACATAAGAAGGTGCTATTGGTTTGACAGAAAGTGTTCTGCTGATTGAATGTCCCTGGATTCATTTCATTTTGCAGGGGAAACAGGTTTGTAATTCGGAAGACAAGTTACGATACAGCTGGGTTATCTGTTTGGAGTGGTTTAGGAACTGCAGTAACTAAGGGCCAGAACCTCAGCTGCAGTAAATTTACTTATCTGCACTGGGGCCCAGTGTCCTCAGCAGCCCCTCCCATCCCCCGGGATTAATAAAGAGCTATTTAAGGCTTTAATTGCCCTTTAATTTCCAAACAAGGAAATAAGATGGGGGAGGGAGTGCTGTCCTAATTTGTTTGACCTGACTTCCTTTTAGTTGTACCTTGGGTCAGCTTTGAAGAACCAATTTTTTCCCTGAATGTTCCTTTCTGTGTGGACTGCAAAGGCTTAAAGATGGATAGTAGCCCCTATCCTTGCTGCTTTGATGTAATTACTTTGATGACATTACTGGTTGCCTAGAGGCAGAAGAATAAGCTATAGTCTCTTCAAGGGCCCAGCGTAAGTCCAGCCTCACTGGGTTTCCATTTGTTCCCCAGTATCTTCAGAGCTGGCTTTCCCCCTGTGGATGCTACTGAAGAGTGCTGACTTGCGAACAGACCGGATGGAGAGAGGTAAAATAGGGAAAACCACTCTTCTAGCCTTCCCACTGCCTGTCTGCAGCTGGAATGTAAGTGTCTGCTCCTTTCGTGGCTGTTGTGAACTGCAACTCAATGACGTTCTCAGGGACCCTGTGGTATAAGGCACTCTCTCCCTGTCTATTGAGTTTATTTACTCTCACTGCTACAGCTAACCCCTAGAGGGGTTTTTGAGACATTCACTTGTTAGGGATATTCTGGTCCTGGAGGGATATGTAATAGTTGACTAAAAAAGTAATGAAATAATTCTGCAGGTGGCATCTTGTGCAGAACAGCACTAAGCAGGTGTCTGGCCTGAGGGGTACCAGGAAAAGGGCAGGGATGGAGGCACAGTGGGTTTCACTTTGATGCTGTAATTAGGTACAGGAAGGAAGACGAGTGAAAGCCCATTGTTATTCTCTTCAGAGCTCAATTTTGCTAAGGCAGCACAGCCTACGCTTCTGACTCACTGGTCTCTGCTGAGCAGAGGACTTCCTTCCAAACAGAGCTGCTTGACTCAAAGTCTGATCAGACCAACCAGGATTTTTTCTGGGGCTACTCAACAGGCAGCTGCCATCTCTTCTTCCTCACCTCTTGCTTTGCCTCTGGACAGCTTGTCATTCAATTTTATCAAGCAGGAAGTGAGGGAGGGGAGGTCACCAGCTAGCGCTGACTGGTTCATGTTAATTTATTGAGTTTTCAAAGGCATCTGAAATAGGTACATCAAAATTAGAAGGTCCTAGATCACCTAATGCGTATAAGTCAGCCCAGCTGGCAACACTTTTGCACCAGGCCATGTTTGATTTAGAAAGAGGTATTTTTGCAATATTGCAAAGGTATCTGTCTAACTGCTATCCTGAGCTGGCTGCATGGCTGCCCATCTGTCAGGAGAGCAAGAGGAGGTTAATCTATGCAGAGGAGGGTGAAGCTGCGAAAGGAAACAGCTGTGCCCTGGTAAGTGTACCATATCTGTGACTTCAAATCCCATTTGTGCAGAGAGCAATCTCAATGTGGATATGTCTAGCAGTTTGAGTACTGCGTTCAGTTTTGGGTGCCACAGTATAGGAGGGACATTGAGGTGCTGGAGCGTGTCCAGAGAAGGGCACCAAAGCTGGTGAGGGGTTTGGAGAACATGTCTTATGAGGAGCTGCTGAAGGAATTGGGATTGTTTAGTCTGGAGAAGAGAAGGTTGAGGGGAGACCTTATTGCTCTCTACAACTACCTGAAAGGAGGTTGTAGTGAGATGGAAGCTGATCTCTTCTCCCAAGTAACTAGCGACAGGACAAGAGAAAACGGGTTCAAGTTGCGCCAGGGGAGGTTTAGGCTGGACATTAGGAAAAAATTTTTCACGGAAAGAGTTATCAAGCATTGGAACAGGCTGCCCAGGGAGGTGGTTGAGTCACCATCCCTAGAGGTGTTTAAAAGTCGTGTAGATGTGGTGCTTGGAGCCATGGTTTAGTGGCAGACCTGGTAGAGTAGGGTCAATGGTTGGACTGGATGATCTTAAAGGTCTTTTCCAACCTAAACGGTTCTATGATTAGCATAGCCTCTCCTTTGTTAGAAAGAAGATTTGCTACCTGACCCTTCTTAAAGTGTCGTTTGGGGGCCTCCTGCAATTTGAAAGTAGTTGTCTTGATGCCAGGAGGTAATCCACAACTGGTGTAATTGGTTCACTGACGTACAGAGCAGCACCAATTTGTATCAGCTGAATATCTATCCGATAGCTCCTATAGTTATTCTCAAATGTTACCTGAACTTCTAGTTAACAAGAAGTGGAGATACCTCTAAGCTGTCATCACAGGCTTGAAGACTGGAGTAATAGTAAGATGGGAATGGTATGATGTATTGTCCCAGAGGAATTTTTCCTCCTGGTTTCTGTGGCAGGAATTCTTCTCTGTACATTGGGAACAGCAAAACAGAGAGGCTTGCTCATACTTTAATGTAAAATTCACTTATTTAGCTTTATAATTAGCTGTATTTGTGGGGTTGATTCTTCTCACACCTACTGTAGAAACTGGGACTCATACGCTGAGCTGCAGTAATTCAAATGTGATCTGAATCCATCATGTTTCAGCACAGTGGTACGGGGTAAGGTGAACTGAATGTCAAGTGTCTGATTTCAAGCTGTTAAAACAGAGAGTCGGTAGTGAAGGAAATGCGCCATTCCCTAGTAGGGCTGGACAAGGCTTTGTGAGGTTGGTTATTAGAATGATCTGAAATTCCATCTTTGCTCCAGGGAATTGCAACTGATTATGATACAGCAATAATACCTCTTCACCAGAGGTCTGAGAGCACCTTATGAATATTCATTATGCCTCTTGTGTGATAGGTGAGAATAATTGTGTTTCAGAAAAGGAAAACCAGTGGACAGGGTGGTTATATGACAAAGGGTGGGTTTCCTACAGTGAATCCCAATCCTTTGATGTAATCCTTTGTTCTGAAGGATTTCAGCTCAGCACAATGCAGGGTAACAGTAGTTTTGTCTCCCTGGGGCGTACTTTAGACTGCATTGACAGATAGTTTGCAGGCTGTGTTGCAGGACCATCTTCACTGTTTACCACTGGTTTTATATGGGTGTACTTTGTGAAAAGGGATTGGTCTAAATCAGAATTGAGAAGGGAATTTCGGTGGTTGTATTTCATGTTGTTATTATCCTGAACGCAAAATTGAATGCTATATATCTTAAGTAGTGTAGTCATATTACTATGCTGTAATTTGGTCTCCATTTTCCTTTCGGTATTGTATTTTGGGTGGCTAAGAAACAACTTTTTGAATGATTTTCTCACTAGCACACAGAATATTTTCTCTACCAAGAAATATTACCTTGGACTTGGCAGCAGATATTTCTTTGGGCAAAAAGTTTTAGCTATGTGCATATGCAATATTGAACAGGGATCTTGTGACTTGTCTTACTAATCATGCAGGTGTTTTGAAGCTTACCACATACAGTTTACCAAAGCCCTTTAAAAATGAAAAAAAAAAACCCCATGTCACTATGCAATCACAGAACTAAGCACTTAAATATATATCGGAAGAATTGGTTGCCTCAAGGCATTAGGTAGAGAATGTGGAGCTGAGCTAAGTGGGTTTGAGTAACTTAATTGACTGCTAGCAATGGTCAATCTGTTATTATGTTTGTGTTATGTGTAATTTTGTTAAAGTTATGAATGCCAGATCTCGTGCTTTGGCCTCTGACTTTGCAATGAGATGCCTTGCAAAAGGGATAGAGTGGTAACAGTGGATATCGGCAATTCCGACATGGCCCTGCAGAAGTTTTGCTTTTGTTTCATTGTGGTGAGGGTTCTTTGATACAAAAGACACAGAGCAGAAAGATGAGGAAGAGGAGAATCTTTGCCCTACAAAATGATGGTGGAAAAATCCTGCAGTAAGGCTTTTACAGGCCTCACTTTCCCCGAAGAAGATGGAAGGACATGAGGTAGCAGAATACCCTTTTCTTAAATAGATTTGGTCTCCTAATACGTTTAAGAGGATCTGGGCTAGATTGTGTTAGTGCTGGTAAAAGACGACACGGTTTAGGCTGGGCTGGCCACTAAAAACAGATGAAATAACCTGAGATGTATAATTCAAAATTGGATTCTCAACTGCACGTTTGTTTTTCTGAAGTGATCTAAACAACCAGAAATCATTTGTAAGAAAATCTAAAACAAGATTATAGAAATTATGTATTTTGAGAAAGTGACCAAAACACCAATTTTTCTGAAGAGTGGGATGAGGGGGAATCTTGGGAGGAAAACTGTTCTTTCTGTCAGACCTGAAAGTAGTGTTTTTACTAATAAAAATCTGGGGTTTATTCTGTATTGTGTATTCAGTCACTGCTAAGGAAGAGTCTGAGTCAAACCAAAACCAATGTTATTGACAAGGCATATTTTAAAGACTTATTTCCAGCAGTGTTAATAGGCACAGGTATATACCAGCTGCTCCCAACCAATATGTCTCTCTGGGGAGAATCCTCAGCTGGTGCAAAGTAAGAACGTCTCCTCCAAGGAACCAGTGCCAGGTTTCAATAGTTTATAGCCAATGAAGCTGTTCTTGGGCCATCCTCAAAAATGGGGTGTGTCTGTCTGCTATAATCAATGTCCTCTCAGCTTTCTCCCTGCTCCTGCAGGGGAGCGGAAATTTAATACTGATTAATACCAGCAATAGACTGCAACTGTCTTGTATGCGCTGAGTTTCTACACTGGCCAGTAAATATTGGACGAGATACAAAGGCGTCTATCCCTTGCCCCTTCTTCACCTACTCCTTGTCGCAAATGAGCCCTCAGCACAGAAGTTCAGTTGGAAGCTGTGCTGTTCTTCACTCCGCTCATTTATCTTCGGGGGCAGGAGGTTAATTTGGGTAGCCAAAAGAATAAATACAGGCTCTTGGACAAGTTTGAGGAATTACTCCGTCATTGGAAACACGGTAGCTGCTGCCAGCGTTGTTTCTTGCCATTCCTTTTGCTGTGTTCCCAGTTTGCAGAGCACAAAATTCAGCAGGTATGAAAAACTGTTACTGCGGTGTGGGGAGAGTGTTCTTGGAGCAGGCAGGAAGCTGAGCACCCCCAACCCTCAGGACACACAGCATCTCCCCCCACCTGAAATGGCTCCTTGGGCATGTGCTTGCACTTGGCTGTGGTACAAAATGGCTGAAAGGCGGTCACAGAGAAGAGACGACAAGTTGGTAGAGATACAGAGAGGAGCACAGGGACACGTGAGAACTAATAAAGCCTTCTCAAAAAATTGATTTAACTCCTGCCACACCGCCTTTGTTCCTCTAAGTCCTTATAAAGTATCCATTTTCTAGCAGTATTCATGTTGCTGTTCCCCAGGGATAAATGCCAAATTTCCCTAATGTGTACTGTACATCAGATGACTTGAGTCTTTGCACAGAGCTGAAGCTCAGTAATGAAGGCTAGACTTCTAGTCTTTTTTTCCAGACATCGTCAGGAATCGGGATTTTAGGCTACAAAAGCAAATGTTTGGAGTACAGCAAATCCCGAAAACAGGCATAAGCAACTGGAATAAGCATCAGGTATCAGCTCTGCTAGAAACTTCCTTTCTGATCCTGAGCAACTTAATTCCAGATTTATAAAACTGTCCCAGAGAAGTTTCTGTTTTCCATGGCTTTCAATGAGATTGTTGTATCTATAGAGTTTTGTATTTTGGGGCATGAACTCAAGAGATATATAAAACTCAAGAGATCAGTGGCAGTTCAGACCCAAAGTAGTTTTATGGCTGTGTGCTTTAGTCTCTTATGCTCTCTTTATCTGTAAAATTCACCTCATGATCTTCCGCTCCTCCCACCCATCACACCTGTAATTTTCTGACCTGTTTAGCCTGGCCTTTCTCTGGGAGAACAATTGTTTCTATTGATGGAAGGGTCCTTTCTCAGCAGTTTAGCAGTGAAAAAGGCCTTATTGTGATGAGAATTGAGTCTTCAGTGCTATATACTGCCCAGTGCCAGGCAGTGTGGATACTAGCTCTGGTCCTCTGGTTTAGCTGGAGCATCTGAAGGCTTGGCAACTAAAATATCCTCACGTGGAAAAGCTTGTCAGATCAGTGCTCTTAGGAGGTAAGTTTTTCATGCCACGGATAGAACCAATCTTTGGGTAAGAGGGAGTTTTCAAAGGGAAGTTGTGTGAGACTGGGCTGTCGCTGTTGTGTAACCTAATGTATTGCAGCAGCATGACTCTACAGTTCTGTTACATCTCTGCTGCTTACAACATTTTATTACCCTGTGGATGCCAGGATTCCGAGATAGGGTTTTATTGATTGGCATTACAGCAAGCTGATCTTCAGCCAATTGAAAGTGATTTCAAAGAAAGCTCATTTTGCTGACGCGTGGGGTTTTTTTTGCCTTAAATCTGATCTCGGTCTGGTGTGCTCATGCTAGGCTTGAACACTGCAAGAAACCTTCGTATCAAGTTGGCTGGTGTCAAGGAATTCACATATATAACGCTTGAAGCTTTCTTTATGACAGTAGATGAGGGAATCTGGCACAAGGTATTGCACAGACTACTGGAAAAGACAGACAGAAGGGTTGACGTTGCAATTTTTACACTTTAAAAGTGAACTTGAGTAAGAACACCACACAAAGAGAATCAAATCCGTGGAGCAGAGCATTCATGGTAGCATGGGGAGGAGCAGGAGCTGAATCCTGAAGCTTTTAATAAGTCAAGGCTGCCGCTGAGCTCATGAAGGTATAATAGCAGGATGGGTCAATTGCTGTAAATCCTCTGCATGCAAAATAGAGTTCAGAATTTGAACAAATGAAAAAAGTGAAGTGCTAGTGAACATTTCTTCTGCTGTCATTACTAACTTGTGGTGCAGAATGTGGTATTTAAACACTAGACAAAAAACCTCCCCACCATCACACACTGCCAAATTCAGAACTTGCCAGGCTTTCCAGTTAGTCATGGTAATCGTTGAAATCTGAGTGCCTTTATTTATGAATTTGCAGATCATATGAAACAATAGCTCTGACAAGTGTCACAAATAGAAGAGATTTTGTAAAATGGTAGAAACGTTTTTCTCATATTCTCAGTCTCTCATTTGCTTTCATGAGGCAGGAAAGCAAGTACAAATTGAGGAAAGAATAGGATTTTTTTTCTCTGAGAAAACATTTCTGGCTGCAAATTAAAAGGATGTCTATTTTCAGATCATCGATTTTGTTTCAGCATATTGTGGTGCTACATATGAAATGCAGATTTGACCTCTAGATGTGGGTCTGGATTTAGAATTTCACCGAATTCATTGGAGAACAGCAGGGAATATTGATGTTTTCCAGGGAAAAAATCTTGCCAGACTACTGAGGTTTCATGTATTTTTCTGATCAAGAAAAGTAAGAAAAATGACATAACGTAAGTGGTAAGTAAAAAAAAAAAAANNNAAAAAAAAAAAAGCTAAGGGTAAACTACTAACATGAAACACTTCAACAGCCCTAAAATCTCTCCACTACGCTCAAGTCTGAATCCAGAGTCTTGATGGACATCACTCTCCTTTGAAAGTAACAGTAGTTTGAATATTTGGATCCTTTGGGGTTTGCAAAATTGGAGTGGAAATGATGCAGAGAAGGCCTTAAAATTAAATTTTCAAGCTTTACTCAGGCCTACATGTTAGGAAAGCAAATTGCCTTTGGAAAGAATTACCCTGAGCCGAAGAAGTATGAATAAGCCTGCTTCAGTCCAATTTATAAAACCGTAAGTGGAGCCCGACTTCAAGCTAAGCTGTTTGCTCATGCCAGGTGCTGTGGAGTTGCAGCAGTATTCCCTATGGCCAGCAGGGCTTGGAGAGATGCTAGAAGTTGTCTTCATCTCCAGTCAAGCAACACTGGAGAAGCTAAATATGTATTCACTTTCTTACTGAGTGGTTTCACTCTAGCTAGGGAGGCAATGTGATCCAGAGACTGTATGGAAAAAATGGTGTGAGTCATGTTATCTGTTCTCCTACCTGTTTCCTGTGACCTTCTTCCTATTAATATCAGTAAATTTTGCCTCTGAATTCAGTGACGGCAGGTTCAGGCTGTGTTTGATCTGGGACCTTGGAGGGGACTTCACTGTCACTTGTATTTCTTTGTCTTCATTTCCCTGTGTGTGCAATATGGCTAAAGATACTTTTATGCCGTTTTCTGAAGTATACAACTAGCTGCTATATAAATGGTAAAATGGACAATTAATGTAATTATATGTGTTGCCTAGTTAAACGATTATATCTCTTACAAAGATAGAGTATTTATATTAATATGAAAGGAAAGCTGGATTGAATATCCAAAAAGTCCGAGCTCTGTAAAATGGCTATGGGGTACTTGTACACGTGTACTGTCTTAAGTCAATCTTTGGTATTTAAGATAATGTTGGCCATGTGGGACAAGGAAGGGAGGAGAAGCAGGAACATATGTGTTTCTACCCCAGAGACAGAACTCCTGCTCTCCACTCCAACAGGCTTGCTGCCAAAACAGCTCGGCTGATCTACATTTTTATCTGCAATGCATCAATAGTTTGTGCAGCCCTTTTTTTGGCACTATTCTGATTGCCTGTGCATAGATGCAACCTCACCAGCCCGCCCCAACAAAATGCTGCATTCATCTGTAACTCTTGGATTGCAGTGTGTCAGCCAACTGACGCTTTCCTGCGCTGAAATTGCTATGTTCTAGAAAAATGCAAGGGCAGGTGTCTTTACCTGAACGAAAACTTTTTGTCTTGAGGTTATCTGAAAATTACAAAAGCTATGAGGTGACACTGTTTATCTGTAGAAGTATTTTTAAGACACAGCACAGAAAGGGGAAAATGAAATGCATCGAAGTCCTTGAATTGCTTTGTCAGAGTAATGGCATGTTTTACATGGTTCGCAGAGATAAATGTAAATCTTTCATTGTTGCTTCCATGCACCCAAATTTGCTGCCATTTGAATGCTTTGTTCTCATCTATTTTGCATAAGGTATGTCTGCATTGCTGTTGAGAGATGGGACTGCAAAAGTGTGTGGAACCACCCAGATAAGCTCGATTTTTAGGGTAGGTTGGCTCACAGGATTGATGAAACTGTAGCATGAGGATTTGTAAAAAGTAAAAGTTGGAGGTATAAAATCATAAGGCAGGTTTGTTTGATATCTTGTATTATAATTTATGCTGTTGCAGAGACAGACCTGGCTGCATTTTACGTACCATTGCACTAATATTAAAACTGTGTGGTAAATAAAGAAGCAGTAAAGGAAAAGTTTCTGTGTATAGGTTTTCATAGCTTGTGGTGAGGACCAGGCAGAGTTCAGTGCAAATGCCATGGGCTTCATCAAGACTTTTCAAATGTCCATGAGATATGAGGCCTCAATTTGTTTCAGCTACATAGTGATATGGAAAAAGTTTAGAGAAGTCGATACTGGAGCTGAAGTAAAATTGGGAAGACTTTTGACCACTAGCTCGTCAGGGTTATATTTTGCTAATAGATATTAGTGCCTAATTACAATGTCTTGCATAAACCAGAAAGCAAGTGTATGTTCAGCTGTTCCCCACTGAGGAGGGATGAGGTATAAAACAAGAAGGAATTGAACCCTGGTGGATTTTCAGTCACTGTAACGCCAAAGAGTGCAGCGCTCTGTCTGGTCCGAGTGGCTTTAGCCGCTTTGTATTGTGAAGAGCCTGGAAGCTGTTGAACCGTGTTTAGGTAGCTGACCTGCTTCTTCCCACCCCACCAAGGTGTTTAATGAGGATATAGAAACTGAGAGTTTCAGACCAGCACTTGGGGTATGATGTGAGAAAATCAGATTGCTGTAGTGCTACGCAGAGCCGTTCCAAAGGCAATGTTGTGGCAACCCAGGAATTTGAGTGAGATTCTTAGAGAGGTATTAGTTTTTTTCATAAGAAGGAGAGAGGAGGTGCTTGGAGAGGGTGTTGACTTTGGCTTTGCTGTTAAGAGGTGATGTCAACCCCAAACATGGAGCAGAAGAATGGGTTGCATCTTGGTCTGTCATTGACCTGCTGCGGGAGTTTAGGTGAAATAGAGGAATATTAAACTAGTACGGAAATCTGGGATTAAAATGGCATTGTTTGTAAGGGGATAGAGCTTGCGGATCTTGTGTTGTTAACCAAGAAAAGGCTAAGGGTTTTGTGAAAGGGAAACTGGGAGCAGGTTGAATAAAGAATTGAACCGGAACAAGATGGTCCGGACTGGAACTTTGTATCAACTTATGCATTAAGCTTTGAATTTCAAGACTAGCTTGTTTAAGATTACATTGTAAGCCATAGTCAGGTAAATAAACTGGTACAGGCATGATCACCGGGGTCATGGAATTTGTGCAGGTTATAGCCCACTGCCAAATTCCCTGGCTTTTGTAATACGCCTCTTTTATAGGTGGCCACGGTATATATTTTACCTTGGTGTTTTATGAATCTGGGTTTTTTTATAGCATAGATCATAAAAGGAGATAAAAACAAAGGAACACACTAATCAAAGGTCTCTTGGGTGTATAAAATGAGAAATCCTTTGCCTATGCTAATATTTGAGGTTCGTGGATATGACTGGTATTTTTCCTGACCTCCCAGGTAGTGGTTATCATAAGGGATGTGACTGTGATCAGAAATATCTGTCAAACTGGAGGAAGAGCAGGCAGGTTTTTGGCAGGTGTCTTGCATGCAAATTCTGTGCCCTTCTTTGGATCCATTTCTCTGAACAGATTGACAATTTCACGGCCATTCCCGAGTTCACCCGTAACGCACTTCAGGAACTTTAGATGAGGAAATTGAGGCAAAGAGAGACCTGTCTTTTAAAGGTACCAAATGATATAGGTAGTAAGACTTACCAGAAAAGGCTGCAGGAATTAGATGCCTATGTGGTTTTGTAAATTCAGTGAAATAACTGATGATATACCCAGAGGCATACGTGAGCCCTTGAGCCAAGGCTTATTCAAGGCTTTTGCTATTCCACAGAAGCCTCGAACTACAGTAGGAAAGTCTTCAGCTGACAGTCCCAATCCAACCAATACACCTCTTCTGCCTGTTGTAAAACTCAGCGTCCTTTTAGAAGATTCACTGTGTTTAGTGTAAAGACAGTTTTACTTAAAAAGAAACAACCAAAATCATACTGGAGACTGTAGAGATAGGAAAGACTAATAACAGAGGCAGGCCCTAACCAATATTGTTTCTCTTTGCCAAAGGCTGAATAATTTGCGGTTAGATGAATCTGTAATGAATTAGGCTCATTTAACAGAACCTGCAGAAAGCATAGAATCTAAGTGCTGTATTCAACATCTAGGGTGACTTGGAAACAATTACATATAATGAGTACCTAAAATATTAGAGGGCATATCCCAAGGTGGTGCAAATCAGTCCTGATGTAGATATTTCTCGATTTCATACCATGAAGCTTTTGAAACTTCCCTTTTGGATTTTAAGTCTGAATATTTTTTTTGTGTGTGTGTTGCTGGTCAGTCATTACAGTGGTATTTCCAAAATGCTACTTTAGGAATAAGTAATCCATTCACTTACAATCTTCCCATGAAAACATCCAACGGTTTCCTTACAGGCGCAGCTCCTGGATCTTCAGAATTCTTGAGCATTTCAAAGCCAAGCTGAAATTAATGGCAAAGGACCCTGAAGATAAAAAACATTTAAGGCTATTGAGATTTATAACTTTATGATATTAAAAAAAGTGCTTTTTGCACAGTTAACATTTTTCCTGACTGGAAGACTTAATGACTGACTTGAAGGTTGTTCATTAGGTATCTCTGGAGATGGAAAAAACAATAAGAGTGATTTAACAAGATTAAAAAAAAAAAAGCAGCAATAAATTTGAACATTGTCTAGATTTCAGCTATCATATATTGTGGAGATAATGGCATATTAATGCACAAATCAATATACAGAATTAAAGCCAAATTCCCAGTTAGGCTTCTCAAAGCTCTGGGAACCTTAACCCTGTTTTTTCTCTCTTCTTAGAGAAAGAGTAAGGCCTGGTGGAAGAAGGATGTTGAATGTCCTGCTGGTATGGATTGTCTCATACTTAGCAAATAATTCTGTTTTCCTCAGAATTATGTCAGGAAATAAGTATTTTGTTAACACACAGATAGGGCAATGAAAATTGTGACCTCCTGTATTCAGAGCCTTAGCAGTGTATCTTGCCGCACAAATAATTTTCAGATTGATGCTGGCAGCAGAGTATCATTTGGCTCTCATTTGATTAAATGGAGCACATCTGAGCAAGACACGAAGCAGCTTTAATAAGAACTGGTGGAGAGCACTGTCTTCACGCATGGCTTCTAATCCCCTCTTACGCTGAAAGTGGTTCATGTTGGGCCAAGATGTCCATTTTTGACAATATGGCTCATCATTGCTCTAAGTGCTTAACTGTTTATGACTAAACTGCTCCTTGGTTTTGTCCCTAAGTGGGAGCAAAGGAGGTAAAGTGAGGGACCAGACAGTGGATGGAAATTATGCAAGCTTTGTCTAGCCTCAAAGCACCAAAACAGCATAAGCAGCTGTTGCACAAGTGGTCTGTCTTGGGCTGTTTGCACGATATCTGGTTGTGGGCTTCGCTGTTGCTCTTGACATGGCGTGCTTCTAAGAAGAAAACAAGGTCACTGTTTAAGCTATTGGAAATTTGCCCCTGTATGTATGAAAACCACATCAAACGTCTGCATCATGTTTAGGCTTTTGGAGATGTATCAGTGCCTTGATCTATATCAGAGAATGGGTCTTTCTACTTCAAGCATGTCTCATTCCTCTGTGTCTCTTTCCATCTCGGTGAGATGCAGTTAAGTGATGGATGGAGTTGTGTAGTTAATGAAGGACTGGTGATTTGGGCCATGAGACCTGTTCCTAGTTTGGCTTCTGCTCTCTGAGTTTAAGAAGTGTGTCTCTGAGCCACCTGTCCTGCTCCCACCCGGTACAAGCTTTTGTCCTTTACCTGGGCAAGGAAAGTATCTATCAGACAGGACAACCTTGGTGGTGAGGCCTGCGTAACTTCAGGTTGAAAGAAATCCTATATAGGCTGGGTTTGGGAAACAGATTCTCTGTCCAGAGCTTCGCTTCTCCTACCACAAACCAGTACTCCACTTAGTTCTGTTTTTCAGTGCCTGCCACAAAATATAGTCTTACTCCACTGTTGCCTCATTTGCATTGAAGTTCATTAGAGAATGCAGTTGCTGTGTGCTGAGCTGCCTGTTGCATGCATTTCTGGAGCTCCCCCAGCCCAGCTTATTCTTGCTTTGAAGCTCTTCCTGATTTTAGTTTTATTTCTCAGTTTGATTCATTTAACTGTAGGAAAAATTTAAATTGTAACAGTAGATGGCACTCTATCAATCCTTCTCGCAGCACACTGTGCTGGGCGTAGAAGGAACTGGAAGTAGAAAAGGGGTGCTAGGGAAGAGGTGCAAGTAGGCTGTGAGGAACTACCCAAGGCTCTGCTGTCTCTGTCATCACCTGGATGACAAGCTAGGTCTGCTTTGGTAGAGTACGAGTAACAGGGATCGATATCCTCGTGCTCAAAATAGTCCTTTGCTTTCTCTGTAGTGCCTCACTGTGCTCTGTCTGCTCATCTGGGCAGGGCAGTGAGTTTAAAAGCCTTCAACAGTGCCATCTGCTCATATGATCTGTGTGTGCCAGTGCTATGGCTTTCTACAGCACTTCCACATCAGCTCATTCCTCCCGGACAGCTACCTTGATGCGGCATGTTGTTTCCAAGATTTATAGTGTGCTATTTCAAGAAGATTCTTGCTCAGGCTCTGGTGTTCGTTTGGTGTCCATCCCCCCCGTCCTGTCCCCCCCCCCAGAATAAATAAAGCCTTTCAAACTGAAGCCATATGTTTTTCCTTTGTGCCCATAAAATCTAACCCATCTTCATCCTATGTGAAATAGACTCTGCCCTTTCAGCCCGTTGTTAATGATTTCCCATTTATTTTTTGTAGCAATCCTAAAAATGCACTTGTACTTCATTGTACAATCTCTGTAAAACACCCTCAGCATGCGTTTTACATCTAAGCCTCTTTCTCTGCTGATTCTGCGTTTGTTCTCAGCCATGTATCATAGGTGTATAACTGAAAAACTCTACAGTGGAATTAGGAGGTGTGATGAATCAGCTCTGTTGTTTTCTTTAAGTTAGCAACACTATTCTCTGAAAAAGACATCAAGTCAGCATCGCTGCACTAACCTTAACTATTGGTAAAGGAAAAGCAGATTATATATGGGACGGTTCGTTAGACTGTAACTCTTGTTTAGCATCTTTTAAAACTCTCCTGAAGATTTTCAGTCATGTCTCTACGCTGAGTTTTCATTTGCTGTATAGAAAAGGATTTCATCAGAGGATATTTAAATAACTATTTATGGCAACAGTTTTCTCCCAGTCTATCACCACTTCCTTGTGAAAATGCTACAAATGGGAGAAATTTCTTACCCTAGCTAAATTTCAGAGATTTCAGATAATTGGGTAAAATTGTAGATATTAGTATTCTATTTTCTTGTCAAGAAGAAGCTTCTGATAAGCAATGTGGTGAAATACCCAGGATCAGAGATTTCTTGAGGGCTGAAATAGTAATTTGCAAAGGTTTCTCAGCTTAGGCAAACTGGCATCAGTGAAACATTTCTCATTGGAAGGTGAGAGAATATTACGGGGTTTCTGCCACACATTTTGGAGCTTATTTGCACACTCTCAAGGGGTAACCAGGGAAAATTCCTCTGGGAGATTAAAAAGCTGAAGGAAATAGAAATCAAGCCGAAGTCTGCTCTGCAAGGTGATAATCTATAGTCATCTGGCCTGAGGACTAGAATTTAGTTAATGGGAACAGAAGCTTTGCTCATGAGTGATAGTCAGTGACCTTCAAGGGCAGAATGAAGGTAATGTTATGCCAAAAGCATTTTATTAGCACTATTCAAAGCTGTGTACCCCCACCCCCACCCACCCCCTCCAGGAGGTCCTTACAAGACTTCGGGAACACTTTATGTTGAGTTTGATTAAACTTCAATTACCATGTCTGGAATGTGGTGGCCATTCAGAGGGAACTGGGGAATAGTGTCCTGCGGTTAGTGGATATTTCTGCATGTCCAGTTGTTCTCTAGCTGCATATTAAAAATGAAAAGGCTGTATTTGTACAGGTTATGATTTGGAAGGAAATCTAAGGGCATTTGGAATGATATGGCATATACCTTCTTAGATGCCAGAGAAAAATCTATATTCCACTAAAATCTATTCTACGTTAGTCTTTGTAAGATTTCACACCGTTGTCTGGAGGTTCCTGTCTTTACCTACTGAACTCTGCATCTTGAAGTGTCTGAAAAGATAGTCTTCTTAGTTTATTTTTTTTTTCTTTTCCTCGCTGTTATGTGACTTGTTTTCTTTGTTGTCATTTCTTCAGATATGTTAAAGCATGATATCTTAGGCTTCTTTCCATCCAGTTAGCTTCAGCAATTGAAGAATAAAGATGCTTGGAAAGTGTTGTAAAATGATAATGGTGAGCCTGAGGGAGATGAGGAAAGGGTGGTATGAGTCAAAGAAGATACTGTCACAAGTTCCCTTGGTAATGGGAATGAGTGACTGTAGCTAATAGTCTTCTGGAGCACTAAGGTCTAAGCACATTATAATGGACCATAGACTTTCTCTGTCGCTCACATGACTTTTTCATAATATATATAGACTTAATCCCAATGCACAAAATAATGTAGCCCTTAATGCAGTAATAAGATTACATGGATAGCTCCCAGAGATAGCCAAGCTAAATCAATACAGGCTTCCCAAGTCCTTATTCCCTCATCGGGTCCCATTATCTCCCATCCCTTAAGAGAAGTGTTTTCCAATGAAGTGTCTGAATACGCTTTTTATGTTGTATAGTATGCTGACTCTGGTGCTGCAGCTTCAGTATAGCATGTAAATACGCATGCACATATGTATTTATATATTTGTCTGAAAGATGATTACTTAGTACTACACTTCAGTATTAATTGTATGGTATCCTTTCATATGTATATTCTTAACGTTCCATAAACATGGATGAACAACTTCAATGCAAAATTGCTGGTCACTACCATTTTTAATAAAGATACATGTACTACTACATTATTCCTCTTTCTGCTCTGCACCCATGTCTAAAACTTGCAGAAATATATTCATTTTGACTCTCAATAATTGCGAGTCAAACTGGCAAGAGAAATATTAATTCCTTTTCAGCATTATCCCTTACTAGTCTAAAGAAATGACAAAATTATGGGCAAGTGTCTGAGCTATCTCAGTAAAGGAGGCGGCTTTGACAGTCCATTTGAACTCCACTGAAGCTATATGAAATATTTCTATTGGCTTTAATCAGCTGTAGATCAGTCCCTTACACTCTGAGCCAAATCCTGCAACTCCTTAATCGTGTAAGTACTGCTTAATAACTTCTAGTTCAACTGAAATTCTGTGTCAATTAGTTATTCGTGTTCATTGGGTTATTCGGATCTAGCCCTGTATCAGCTATGCATAAATGTCATATACTCATCGTCCAAATACATACAGCATTTTGCACTGGTAATATAAATTCACGGGATGTACTTAGGGCAATTGGTACTATGCTTATGCATTTTTTTAATCTTTATACTACATGTTTAGGTCCTCATGCAAAGAGATATAAAAACTGATTTAAGGGAGATTTTTTTTGAGCATTTAATTTTATTCCTGTTTTACATTTAGATCATTTCTTGACAGACAGCAGGTGGCTGTTTATTCTTGAAAGCATTAGTTTCACTGGCACTCCTGATAAAATTACTGAATTGATGAACCACAATATCTGTCACTTCAAGATAGCAAAAAATGCTGTGTGGCCCCATTAGCACTCACCTTGGGTAAAGTGAGTAGCTGGATAGGAATTACCATATTGATCGAAGTGGTGCTCCAGTCAGTCCAATACCCTTGCTCTGACTGTGGTCACTATCTGCTGCTTCAGCAAAAAGCGGAGTAAGTTCTTGGAGAAATGTCTGTACAATGACTGGCTCTCAGGAAAAGCTACTTCCTGACACTTACTTATCTATTCTAAGGCAGGTAGGGGTTACGTCCACTCTAAAGTGTGTGTAACTGATACAAATCTGAATGGCTTTGCTATCCGTATGTACAGCTACATCTTCAGGATCCTGCTGAGTTATCACTGTTTTTCTTTTTATCAGTTTCACCTTTGCTGTTGTCTTTTTTTTTTTAGGATGACTGTTCAAGTCTCTAGGGCAAGCGTCCTGGATCTGTGGTGACTGTACATAATTCCATGGCTATAGGAATAACAATATGCCCATAATCAATGAGGGGCTGCTTAACACTAGGCTGAGGAGTTCAGTCAGTGTCCAACGCTAAGCAGAGAAAAGCAGTGGTCAAGCCAAGGGCATTGCAATCAGATAATTGATTGTAAGGGTGAAGAATGCAGAAATCTGCTGCATTGGCAGAATTGGCCCAGCGTACAAATTTCTTCATTCACACAATAATTTTTTAAAGTAATATAGTTAATTGAAATATTTTCACCTTCTTCCCTGACAAACATGGTTGTTGATTATTTAAGCAGTGGCCTTAGAGGAGTCATGACTCTGCTGTGGAAAGTAAATAGCACACTTCTTTCTTAATGAAGGTTAAACTGCCTTCTGATGAGAAATATGGAACTTCTGAAGCATTGTTAGGGTTGAGTCCGAGTTAAAAGAGGGCAGGGAGTACTGCATATGCGTGGCTCTTTATTGCTTTATAACTGCTTTATATACACGCTACCCAGTGCCATCAATCTTGTACATCCCCACAGATCTTGTAAAATTCTCCCCCCATATGAAGAGGATTCTTGTGTTGTAGGAAAAGAATATAACTTACTATATTTGAATGTAAAGCATGTGCATTTTTGCTACAGAAATATTCCAAGAGCTTGTTTATAAAAAGAAGTTATCCTGGAGCAAGATGGGATGGGAACCTATTAAGAGTTATTTCAGAACGGATCTGAGCAAATAGCCTCATTTGAAAATTTAAAACAAAATAATTTGGCCAAAAACAATTTTGAAGACCTTGCTAAATATGCTTTTTTCAGAATGAATTTCCAAAAGAAATCTTAATTTACAAGAGCTGTTGAATTCTGATACTTTTCTTTTTCCTATGAAGATCAGCTTCCTTCAGTCTGAACTGAAATGGACTTTTTGATCTCTCTACAGGTTGAAAAGGTGTGGTCTTCGTAACCAGATACTCATAATAATCCCTCTCAGTGGTGATATTTATGAATGGAAACTCTTACTTTTGTAACAGCATTGTTGTTGAATGCTGGTAAGGACATATGGAAGACGATCTTGATTGCAAACTGCTCCTCCAAGTTGTTTCCACCATTTTAAGAAATGGATTTGGAAATGACCTTGAGCAAAACTCTAGTCCTCTCCACTTTCTCTTTTCTGCTTATACTAATTACTCTCAATCTAGGGCTTGCTTTGTCCAGCTTCAGTACATTTTCTCCCTGAACTATACCTGAGAACAATTTTTTAATATAATTTGGCCTATTACCATGAAATGGTTGTGAAAGGTGATGCGTGAGTGTCAGAGGTGTAGTAAATCTCCAGATTTACTTAATCAGCTTTTGGCGATTCTTGGCCAGCTTCTTCTTTACTCGCACCTTTTGCATTATTGATAATAAAAGCTCAGCACTGCGTATTAAAAACAGAAGAAGGAAGGCTTAACTGTGGAAAGGTTGGAGTCAGCTGAAAATAAATGTGACTTTACAGCTCCAAGTGGCAATTCCACCATTCTGCTACTTCAATCTGTCACACCAGTTTTATACAGTGTGAAGAGAGTTCAGTTTTCTGTCATGAATCTGGAGAACACAGAGACAGACTTGAGAGATTGATTTTTTAAAAAAAAAAAAAAAAGTAAGAAAAAGACGGAGAGGGGGGGAAGCAAAGTTCAGGAGCATCAGTAAGTTCTTCATCAGTGTGCCTAAATAGCTGGCTTTGCCTGGAAGCATCAGTACTTGGCATTTTGCCTAGCTAAATCTCGCACATATTTGAGAGCTGACAAAACAATACCTGTTAACTATCACAAATGGGCTTGTTTTCTCAAAAACAAAATGGATTCTTCAAAAATCATGTTAAAAAAACAAAACAAAAAAAAAACAAAACCAAAAAAACCCTGTCGTGTGTAGGTTGAGGGTTGATTAGTGCACGATAACTCCCATGTTCTTCTATGCTCACAAATAAAACGAAAACCTCTTCTTGCTGATTTAATGCTACACCGCTGAACAAAACCTGATGCAACGAAATGTCTTAAAATTATATAATAGCTGCTTTACTTGAGTGCCATTTTTGTGATCGTACGTGGTGTTCCAGTACCTCTGGCTCCGTATGGGCTCTTTGCATTGAGATGAGTATCACCATAGCCAAGTTAAGCAGCCATACATGAAAAGCAGGGTTACATCTGAGGCTGCCTCTTGATTTCCTTGTAGGTATTCTGTTCTCTTCAATAAGATCGGGCCTTCACATCAGATGAGGGATAAAGCGTTCCTGAGTTATTTCACTTTAAAGTTATCCATGTCATGTAGGTACAAAAGGGATTTTTTTGAAAGGCATGTTTGCCTCAGGTAACATTTTGGTGCTTTGTTCTCCCTTGGTAGGTATTTGTACCTGC
>VYXH01007713.1:213770-226540 GCA_013397275.1 Burhinus bistriatus | reverse complement strand
CCCCCCCCCATCTCTCCCTGACTTCATTGGCTTTCAGTGGAAAATGTTCAAACTCTCTCTGCATCTTTGAAAATCTACTATTTAAAGTTTTGATGACATCCAGTGAGACTTCAGCTCTCAAGTTCACTGCACGTTAAGCTAGGTTGTTTTACACAACTTGACCTGCTCTACGGTAATGTATAGCGTACTTCTAATTCAGTAACTGTCCATGTGCATGTTTTTACCTTGGTAAATGCAAAATTACTTACCTACATCCTGGTTTAGATAGTGTAAGAGCATTACAGGGTAGCTACAAAATAGTTTTAAGAGTATTGCTCTCATAGTACCAAGTGACAAAGAGCGTTTAAAATTTTTATTCACTGATTCTTCAACACGTTTACATTGGTTTCATGACTTCCACTTAGTGCATATGTGCATTATTAGCAGGAGAGGCATAGTCATTTGCTCCCTGTTTTAAATCATTTTTGTCACTAGACAATTTCTGCTTCAAACTCGGCTATCAAAGCAGAGTTCATTGCTTGGAAATAGGCTTTCATCCTAATGCAAAGAATGCAATTATATTTCGGGGAAGATATTTTTCCTGATACGGTTTGTCACAGTAATGTCTCTGCTAGGTTTTCACTAAAAGTTTGATTTTTTGGTTTTTTTTTTTTTTTTCCCTGTCAAAGTGTGTCACATCTCCATATGATATTGAGTAAGTGCTGAGGTACAATCCCATACTGGACATACCGAGTGTTACATTTTTGCCCACTGGTTTGCAAAAGTGGCCAGACAAAAATTTGTCTTTAGCAGGTACCCAAAGGGTATGCTCAAAATTAAAGATGAGCATCTGAGCTCATTGCTTAACTCTAGATGTGGATTTTTGCAAACCTGCAGGCATTCAGATCTGGCTTGGAGGAGATTGCTCTGACTTCTGCTTTGACCTTATGGCTTCCCAGGCGGAGAGTGCTGTGTCTGGTTTCTCGTTCGGCAGCGAGCATTGCGTGAAGACTAAGCTCCATGGACTTGTATGATACCTTGCCAAAGCAAGAGCTGCTCTTAGTATCTGTAGCCTTCCTTCTGAAACAGAAATGCAGTTGTTTTCTGATAAGAGGGTTATGCCTTTTCAGTTGACAGTGGAGTGTATTGAACATGGAGCAAAGTATCCCTGAATATTCAGCTGAAATAATAGTGCTTTGTTAATGTGGCATAAGTCAAATTAGTGTCACAAGATGGGTAACAGGGGACGGATTTTTGCTACAAGTCTAAAGGGATCTATCATAGAGCCACTCTATATATTGAATCAGGCCACGACCTAGGAACTGATGTCTTTGCCGGAGATGATAAAGCTCATCTTTAACTGGCTACTTGTCATCTGTAAATGGAATCATTCTTGTTTTACCAGAACTCTGCTGGGATCAATGTATCAACTAAACAAAACAAAGTCAGATCTTCTAGGTTCATGAGACACTGCTGCAGCTAATTGAGGCTAATGTCACTGCAAAAACTCAGCACAGCAGGGAGTGTGCATGTGTGCGTGAGATGGGGAGAGTTTATTAGAAGACTGGAGGAAATGTTGATAACTTCCTGCAGTATCTGTCTGCAGTGTCCTTGTACAGCTACTATAAATAATAGCAACTAGACATATCCCTACATGCAAATTGTATGGTAACTTCAAATAGCAAAGAGAGACAACGCATTTTCTTCTGAACTCTGGTGTTTCAGCATTGTTTTGGTCTTAGTCAGCTTTAAGGTAATTGCATTTTGCGATTTAGTATGTAGATAATGCCCAAGAGCTGCATCTTCACCCTTGTTTGGGGTGCCTGAAGAGCAGACGTGGCTGAACAAGGGGAAAACTGGGGAAGGCGGATGAAGGGGTTTGGGCTGGCAGTATCTCTGTTCTCAGGCTGGGCGTGGGCAGGGAGCAAGGTCCCCCATGCAGCTCTCGGGCTGTTCCCAGCAGCTCTTTTCCTGGATGACCTTTAGGGGGAAAAAAGGAGGTGACTTGCTTGGTCTGTGTTCTCTCCACTAACACAAAGGTGCCAATTACTGTAGTGGATTTTGTGGATTAAAGCATTTACCATTTCAAGACAGAAGTGAAGCCAAAAAACTAATTTCATATATTGGACACCTTTCAGCAGGATCTGATGTTCAGGGTACAGCCTGGTGCTAGACCTAAAGAGAGCAGACAGGTTTCTGGGCAGCTTCTCCAAGCTTATAAAGCTCAAAATGTGCAATATGGAGCTGGCAGTGCAGGAAGAGGTGCTATAGCTGCGATCTGTTATCACACCACCAGCAGACTGTTCATCAGTAACTGATGATGAGCAGTACCTGTTTCTTCTCACCAATGGCTCATGCAATATGGAGCCTTACCGCTAGTCCAGCGGCTGCCTAACCAGGGAGCCAAGCTGTGGCAGTGAGACTGCTCCTAGAGCATTTTTTGTTTCTTGCATAAAAATGCTCACTCAAACAAAATACAAAGCTGAAGTGAACTCATAAAGACATTTAATAAATGCCAATGTCACTCTCTTAGGAATTCTCATGAGAATGGCTGAGGAAGGTCATAAATATTTTTTTTAAATGGGCTCAGAAAAATGCTACTTTCAGGAAAGACAGTGATGATGTAGATGAAACCCACCAGGATCAGCTGTTTCTGTGACACATGCACACAGCTATCTTTCTGTTTTTACTGACTGTGTTTTGTTATACATAACAGGTATTAAATCCAGGCTTTCAAGCACGTGCAGAAAACCAGGAGCTAGAACCTGAGTTCAGCTCCAGGCCTTGCCCTGACATGCTGTGTGGTTTCTCATTTTCTCCTTTTGTGTTCATCTAATTTCTTCAGCCTATAAAAGTTTGAGGTCTTGTGTTGTCTCTAGTTGTGAATGGGAATGGTACTTAGTGGCTCCAGGTATGACAGCGGTGAAATGCTGCCTTGCCCAAACAAACTATCATTATGCAAATCTCTCAAAACATCGCTATTAAAATTGAGGTCCTGCACAAAACCCTGCTGAAATGTAGAATTCTCCCATGGGCTTAAACAGTTCTCTGATCAGCGTGCAAGACTGGTGTCAAAGATTACATTTTTCATGAGGACAATTTGGGATTGATGGTGACAGTTCATATCAGCACAATAATGCATTGTTTGTTTGGGGTTTTAACCACATTATATACAACAATGAATCATAGTAATGAAAACTAGACCATTGTATTAGGAGTCATTGATTTATGTGAATCTATTTCATTGGGACTACTCATTTGCTTAAAGATAAGCATGTGTTTAATGTCTTTATTTCAGGGCATATAGCTATCTTTAACACTCTTTGCTATGATTTGTGAAGGACAAGAGCTTGGTAAAGAGCAAATGTGTAACGCGCTGGTGAAGGCGTATTTGAAGTCCCTTTCTCTTTCCAAATCACAGAGGATATGACTTGGTTTTGCCTCTAGCTTTAGAGCCCTCGCTGTTCAGCTGATGCTGTAGCAGATCTTGCCTTTATTTTTGCCAAGCCAAGCCATGAGTATCAGCCAAGAATCAACGGTTGTGCAAGCACAGCAGCCTGTACATTGCAGCAGGGGTGGTATTTAATTTGCTCTAATAAAGGCTTGGACAGCACAGAAGTGGAGGAGAACACAGCTGGCTCACAGCTTCCTCAGAGCTGCCCTGAAACTCCTGTAAATCAATAAACCAGTTATACACTGCTGATCCTCCCACGTGGTTAATAATCAAGGAAAAAGGCAAACCTTTAATGTCTCTATTTTCAGAAGGATGCCTATCCATTAATAGGGCGAGACAACAGCTTGTTGGGTCCCTGCAGCTGAAACTCAGGTTTGCAGGGAGACAGCTATATGGAGATTGATCTGGCCCCAGTTAGTGTTTTGAGCCCCGGTAACATCTGATGCATGAGCAGTAGGGAAGAGCATTCCTGATATAAATCTTAGGGGTCGGGAGAACTCACTTTTACATGCACTGTGCTCCTAAAGAAGCTGGGTTTTTTCTCTTGTTCTCTGCCCCGCCCCCCTCCTTTTTTTTTCCCTTGTAATCCAGGACTGCTGTAAAGCAAAATTCATTGCGGTTTGTCCAGTTCTTTGTAAAGCTCTTAGGAAAGGTTAAGCATGGCTGTAGATTGATTATGTGTTTTTAAGCCTTGAGTGTGTAAGTAACAAGGGATGTAACTTAATCCTGAATATTCTCCTGTTTCTTCTGGCAAAGGAAAAAAAAAAAATAATCAAAGGTGCGTATGTTAAGAGCTATGTGATCTTGCAAGACAGCTGTAAACTGCTCTTTTCTTCCTTAATTAAAAAGAAAAACATTTCATATCAAACTAGAAAAAGTGAAGACATGGGAAAATGAGTTCTCTTCTTGCGTAGCTCATTCTCCCAACAGTAGCTGCACAGGGAAATTACACAGCTTTAGGAGCTGGCTGAATTAAACAAGCCTGTGCTTAACTTTATGTGCCACTGAAACCCAAAGAACTAAAGTATATGCCCAAGTTAAGCAGGGCAGATTTTCCTTTGTAGTATGTTAAACTACTCAAACAGTGGAAAAGTATCTAAAATTAGGTGAGCAAACGGAAGCTATTGCCAAACAATGATAACTTTTTTAGTGTCTGCAGATCGTAACTGTTGGACTTCTGGACCTGGATTGTCTTTAGCAAAAAGATTTCCTACCTTTGGACCCTGGTGGAAACTATCCCTCTTATCCCCAAAAGAGACTGCCATGGACGTGGCAGGAAAACTGACCCTGTTTAAAGTCAGTGTAGCAGTAACTATGACAGAATTTGAACATCTTTCTCGCGAATTTCTGCTTTTGCAGCCAGTACCATAAATTAGAAGTAGAAATTAAAGATCCTTAGGACTGTGAATGATCTCACTGTAACATAAAAGGAGTCTCTTAAGCCTGGACTGATGTTGGCTTGGAATAAAGAGGCTGGAGTTTCTTGTTTCCTTTCTTTACTCTGCAATGGTCTGTGTAATACTGACTTGTGCCTTGATGTTAATATCTGTGATTCTTCCATGTTCTGCACTTCACATTGCAGAATGAAGTATAAAATCCAAAGCTGTCTTTATGTCCCTTCTTCTCTTAGCTTTTTTAAGAGCAGGATTTTGGTATGCTTTGCCACAGGGCAGGTAGAAGATTAGATTCTGCCCTTGCTAATAGAATTAAGCAGAATAGGATATGCTTCCTGTCCCCCTAGAATTGTGAAATTCTGTTCTGGTGTGCAAGCTGCAGAGACTTTCATCCTGCATTAAGCATTCAAGTGTAGGGTAACCAGTGGTACGCAACAGATGAAGTTGGGACTTGATGCACGTGAAAGCCTCCTGTTTTTCTTTAGTACACTTTAGGGGTCAGACTTCAGCTAGCAGAAGCAAGTACAGTTCTGCTATGCTGCAGAATAGCACCAGTTTACACCTCCTGAAAATGAATCTCTTTGGTTTGTGTTTGAGATTTGGGGAAGTGAAAGCAGTGTAAAGAGACTTGGTGATTGTCTGGGGGCCACAAGCAATCTTCTGGTTTTATATGCCTGAACAAATATTCAAAAAAGTATCTGAGGTCATAACAATGATTTAATTGATGCACTTGTTAATTGCATTTGGAAAGTAATTTTGGAGACATGTGGAGCACAGAAGGAGAAAGACGGAAGCTTTTAAAAATGCATGAGGAGCCAAAGCTGCAGAAGCAGAATTGCCGATTAAGAAGAAAAGCAGAGTCACCCTATGGTGTTTTATGAAGTAATGCATGTCGCTGTGTCCTTAAGAGGTGATTTGTTATATGATCTATAAACTGGTTTTCTATCCCAGCACAGCTGAAAGGCAGGACACATGCACATTAATCATGCATTAGCCTTTGTTAAATTCCTTTAACTAAATATTGTTCTGGGATGCTACTGGCTACACAGGACATCCTGTGGTAAATCTGTTTTGCGTTTTCTTTTAAATTAATTGTGTGGCTTCTCCATTCATTGTAATTAGAAGGTTAAAACACAATTTCCTCCTTCTAGACATCAAATGGCTGCCTAGCTCCAGAACTGAGATAGAGATGGTTAAATCTGGATTGAATAAACTTGCAAAAAATCACAGCTTGCTCTTGTGTTCCCTGCTAAATTCTGCATCTTTTCTCCAAATAGATGTCCCATTCTCCACAGCTGCCACCTACTCTCTTGGGACTGGTGCTGCCCTTGTTCAATACTGCAGGCATTGCCTCCTCCCTCTGCCGGCGCAGGTTTGTGTTGTGAAGTCTGTCTTGCGTAAGGGAAGGGAAGGACAGATGGCGCTGCCTCCCATACCTTGATTTGGAAGCATGGGATACCAAGCATCTTAGCTGTAGCAAAGTACTGTGGTGAAGACATGCCCTCCTATACTTGTGATCATAGTGGAAGTCTGCAGAAGAGTAGGAGATGGATTTAGACAAGTGACTCATCCTTTTTGTTTGAGGATTTCTGAAAACAGTGTGATTTAGGAAGATGAGATCCATGGATGCTCCCAGTTACGATGACTCACTTAAGAGAATTAAAGTAGGATTTGCAAAAGCAGCTAAATTATAGTATTTTTTCACTGTGGAGATATGCTACACTGATTTATTTAATTGCATCATCTGAAAAATGAAAATATCACTCTCCTCAAACAATAATTAGAATCTACAGTGTCTTAATGTATGAGGAAGTATCGGTTAGACTCGCTGACCTTTAGATAATAGAGATCACAAAGTTTAATGTCACAAGCGATGCCTCTAGAGAGAGATTTGGTGACAAGGGTTGAGAGGGAATGGGGGTCTTGAAGTTCAGAATATATGGTGTGGAACATAGTGGGTATATCACCATTCAGGTTTATGCTCCAATTTCACCTTTACATGCGTGACTGAGAATCGATGACACGGCATTTTGCTCTTCTCAGTGCCTTAATGTATAGTTGGCGGAATAAATTGTCTTTCCAGAAGAAATCCTGTCATTGTTGTTAAATAATAAAGATGCATTAGTAATTACAAGGATTAATTTTTCAGATTTTATGCAGGGATGTTTTGCTCAGTATTTGCAGCTGCATGGTATTGTGCTAATTGTGCTGTAATTTTATTTCCCATGAAATGAGTGAACCCCACCAGACCACCCGCAAAAGTCCCAATTCGGGGGGAAAAAACCTGGACAGACTTAATGCTCAGGCTGTACTTGTATCTCTCAAAAAAAAAAGATGTGATGATAATAGAAGCAATGGATTGTTACCGGTTGTACAACTTTCCCAGGATGCACTGTATCTTTTTTTCTGCTGCATGGTTTTGTGCCAGCCTGGCTGCTGAGGGGTCAGCCCTGTTCATTTTGTCAGATGTAGCATACACCCTGATCTACCTCTGTCCTCCAGCTCAAGCCACGCCAGCGTTCGTAGACACCCTTCAGTAAGCACTCTTCAGCAGCACACTTCGTGCCCTCTTCCAATTGCATTTCATTCATGTCATCAGCTGTTTGCTGGGAAAGCTCGGGCTGTGAAGCAAGTCCAAGGCAGGTCCCTGTGGTATTCCAAGCAATGTCTGAAATGTGGGCAAGGTAAAGAAAACAGAATAAGAACGAAACCTTCCTCACTTCCTTTTCCTTCGACTCTTTTCCTTTGTCTTCATTTAAACTGACGTTATGATCAGGAGCCATAATGAAAGAAAATGTTGTTTATAGAACGGTTGTTTTCAAAATGTGTATAACTTCTGCTTGCGTACAAATGATGAGTCCTAAACAATTCCATCTAATTATTAAAAAAAAAACCAGCAAAACAAACACCCCACAACATCCCATTTTATTAAAAAAAAAAAAAAAAGAACTTTAAAGAGATTTGCTTCATAATCTGAGTCAGGCTGCTGCAAAAGATTAATGCTTTAAAAGATGTTTCTGCCATTACTTTTCATGCTAAATAATATATCCTTTGGATTTGATTATACATTGTATTGATAACATGTTCATTCAAACAATTATTAATTTTGAGCTACAGCCAATTACTTTCTAATTTCATTTTACTTTGCATGGTTGCAAAAATGCTGTTATTGCTTGTTTCAATGGATGTTGCAGATTACATTTTCCTAGACAAAGACATGCCCATTAATCTTATCATTTAATCCTGTAAACTCTTTATATGAAAGTACTCTAAGTACCAGCTCCTGAAGTCCTGGGGCAAAACCTTTAATTGAGATTGTGAAGTAGACAGCAGGAGCTGCTCTGGGAGTTCACTGCTATGCTTCCCATACCATTATTCTGGGGCTTGTTGCTTCAGTAACTTTAGAATATGAAAGCTTCAGCTAGAGTTGAACAGAAATTTCATTTCAAAGTATTTTTTTATCAAAAGTTGCTTCCATCACTCATTCATCAATGTGTCATTTTGTTTAAATTTTACTTTTAAAATACCGAAGAGTATTGTTGTATTAAGAAACAGGGTATTTTAGAATGGGAATGTTTTGAAGAAAATATTTTCTTTGTTGTTTGAAATAAAGCACAACAAGAAAGTAGTTTTTGCTTCTTAACTGTAGGCACTGCTGCCTCAGCCAAGATCAGAAGGTCCTAAATTGCTTACCAAGGAAGATTATTATTTCCACTTCATAGGTCTAGTGCTTGCTTGAGATCAGAGGGGAGTGTGTATGGTAAAGCTGGGAGCTTGCCGAGTGTCTCCTGTATCACAACTCGGTGTCACGACTGTAGCATGAACAAAATAGTGCTCTTCAGGGGCAACCAGAAACTGCTTGCTTCGTCCATCCCTTAAGGATCCAGCTGCCTTGTGAATAAGGATGAAGGATGCATTCTGCTGTCGTGATTAACATTCATTTCTAAATGAAAACTGTTCTGGTGGTTTAGTTCCAGAGGAAATGTTGCCTTGAGTTTCAACAATTGGGGGGAATCATCAGAGAAACTCGGTGTTATCTAAAATAATCCAGTCAATGAGGAATGCTTCCTGCATTAGCGTCAGCCTAGCCTGGGGACAGTCATTTCTGGATCTCTAAAAGGCTCACTTTTGTGTCTCTGCACATGATAAAATTATCTCATTAACTCTATAGGGGATGTCTTATTTAGGTCAAGATGTCAGAGATGATGTATAGCTGAGTTAGCTCCTAGCTTTTTTTCCTTAGGACTCATTGCTTTTTTTGATCAAAAGGTTTGTAGTTTTCCAATGGAAGAGTAATCTTTTGGGAAGTCTGATTAAAGCGTAAGACTTTATATAGCTGACAGGGATATGGCTGGTGCCACTTTTAGCTGCCTTTGATTTCTTATCCTGAGGGATCAGATACCCATTCACAACTGGCAGACCTGAGCAAACCTTGTCCTAATGCTGCTATTGCTGCTGTGGGGTACCTCCCATCCTTTGCTTTATCCTCTTTTCTGTCTCCTTTTATACTGACATGGCACTGCAGGGGCCATGGCAAAGGTACCTGCCAAGTGCACAAGTGGGGGCAAACTCACAATCCTGGTGAGTTTATCATCTTCCTCTGCTCGGTCGAGGAGTTCACTGTGGGTGGGAGTATAAAATAGGTCTGATTCTCTTCTTCTGAGTTGGAATCAGTAAGATATCTTTGCTGTAATTACTTCATATCTTATAAAACCACAATGCTTTTTTCTAGGAGCATTGGGTGCAGGGTGGTGAGAAATAACAGTATAATAAACCTGTGTTTTCTAATGGCTTTATTGCTTGCTGCTTTTTAGTTTAATATTTATGTCCCTTCATCACACTTTCCTCTGACCTGTGGATATTACTACACTGTGACACTAAAACTGTTGCTTTTGTTGAATGTGAGAAGAGAAAGGCAGGTAGAGACAGCTTTTGAGGTTTGTAATTTTTCAGCAACTTTTATTCAGCAGTGCGCATGGATTGGATGAGCCTCGCTGGGCTTTATGCAACATAGTACTATCTGGGGAGGTCTCAGTACAAGCTTCTGATGTATCACTATGGTATCCAGACCTTTTCAGAAGACCCATCTGGGATGGGTTTGTAACTGCTAGTGTAACAACTCAGTGGCCATGTTCTAAATGTATGTGGGACCAGTACGATAGTCCAGTTCTTTGTTAGACGGGGTAGTACTTTCGGAAGGAGCACTGGAAGATGAACGCTTGCTCAGAGTGCAGTAAAGTAGTTAATCTCATCTTAAGCCCTGGATGTCTGGCTGTTAGAATTACAAGCATGGCTATAGGGCAGTCTATGTTGCTGTGAATTCAGACAAAACCAGATACACTCCCCACTTGCTCACCTAAGTTGTTTTATGAAAGGAGATTTCCAAGGCTTTACAAGTGGAAACAAAGTCAAGAGTTTACTAAATGCACTGTCCTTTCCCATTATTTCCATGATGGACCACTTTGTGCTTGACCTGGAAGAAATGTCAGCAAAGGTTATTTGGACCACAGAGATCTAATCAGAAGCTTCTTCCTCGAGCTGCAGCTTTACAGATACAGTACACAGCCCTTCTAATTAAACACCCATCCTCGTAATCAGATGCTTGGCTTTTGGAGATGTCACCTTGTGTAACTTGATTAGATTTTACTCTGCTAGAGGATGGAATCAATTTTTCTTCTAGTTGTTTGCTAAGAGGTTTTTTATTAATAACGCAAATGGAAATTTGACTTGGAAGGTCTTCTCCTTGTATAGATCTGGTTCTTCTTGCCAAGTCTATGTTCTTGGCTCTGTAGCTGAATCAGTGATGACTTTGGCTTCTTCTGGGCCTTGGTTTTCCCTACATCATCTTCCTGTGCCAGTTCCTCATCTGTAAAACGCAAGTATCTCTTCCCTAAACTCATAATCCCTTTGTTACTGTCAGGTATCCCAGCTCGCTGGCAATGAGGGCTGTGTGTGTAGACGGATGCGTCCTGGTGGGGTTTGTCCCTTAAGGTTTGCTTAACTTAAGAGCTCAGGTTATACAAGTCAAACTTGAGAAAATACGCAAATGCATTGAAAAAACAAACTTTGACACTTAAAAAGCAAGCGGGGTTTCCTAGGGTAAAGGCAGGCCTGTCTGGATTAAGTGGCTCTGACATATTGCGTGACTGCCTCTTTCTAGAGCTCTGACTCATTTATGCAGTAAAACATTTATGTTTTACAGCAGCAGGGCATGTTTGCATAGGTGAAGTAAAATTGCTCAGGTGTAGAAAAATGCTGCTCTGGGCTTCTGTCTTCTGTAGGCAGCAAATCTGTGTGCAGATGCTCAGCACGGATGTTTGAGAAACCTCTGCATTTGGTGCCTGCTCAGCGCTGGAGCTGTATAATTGATAGGGCACGTGTCCCTGCTGCAGGCTCCCAACGAGACTCCCATACATTAATGCATTATCTTCACAGGTCTCAGGGGCTTCGGATTTATGTGCATGTGCAGGTTATGTGGGGTAAACCTGTAGTGTCAGCTATTCTGAGGTAGCTTGTTTTCTTTCAATGGGGAGGAAACTACCTTTTGCTTACTGACAGGAGAGAAATAGGGACCAAGCACGGCATGGTTGATGTCCTAAAGATTGACTTCTGATTTTCACCTGTGCAGTTGTGTCTGTGCCAGTGTCCATATTTGTACTAGTAAAGAAGAAATGGGGCACAGTCATAAGTCATTTGGCTGTAACTTTGAGACAAAGTAGATACCAGAACTCAGGGTGGTGGTAAATTGATATGGGGCCATTGCAGAAAAGCATGTTAGCTGGTGCTCGTCTGACTAATCCTGATTGTCTGGGTGAAGCCGGGCTATCTTTGATAGCTCTTGTCATTACTAGTTTAATAGCAGTTGAAAATACTTAATGGAATTTACTAATTTGATCAGCAATGGAGACCGGTCCTCAGTGGTGCAAGAAAATTGACTCCCTCCAGATTAGAGAGCAGCAGTACCTAATTATCTCATTCTAGCAGTTGCCCTCTATGCCCATACGTATTCAATCATTCTTGTTTAGTTCTGGCACCATTTTACGTGTAACCATTTCCTTTTGATAAAGTAAATGTCAGGTGGCTAGTCCTGGGCATCTTGCTGATGATCTGATCATTGAAAAATTTGTTCAGATGTTTCTATATTGATTAAATTAGCATAAAGAAAGGCAAGTTGCATATGCTGCCATAAATTAACAGATTTATTTGTGATTTTTCGTGTGTGTGTGTGTGTGCTAACTGCTGCTGTAAAGATCTGTCCTAAAGCCCATTGTTTAATCTTTTACTGATTCTTTCACCTAGGAATAATGTATCTATTTGCCCACTGCGGGTCTGTATTTTTGTTAATAAAAGCTCTAACTGTGGTCAAAGATAGGCATAAAATTGGAGGATGCCACATGTGAAAACTCTCATGCTAACCTGAGTATAGTAAGAAAGCAGTATCTGGCAGCAATCACCATATATTTAAGAAATGGATCCTGATCCTCCAGTCTATTTCAAGAGGAAGTAATTGTAGCTTCTTTTCTTACTGTGATCAGCTGTGAAGGTCTGCATATGTTGTGAATCTTAATTCTGTATGTTGATTTCTCTGTGTGCATTTAGAAACACACATAACTGCGGGTCCTAGGTATGTGTGTATGCTATGAATGAATTATAAATATTTAGGTAGGCTTTTTAGATCTCTATCACATCTGAGAGCTCATTAAAACAAAGCAAATGCAATCAATCAAATTTACCGGTAAAAAGTGACAGGCAGTTATATTAGGGGATTAAAATCATAGATTCCCGGAGGTGCTCTGAGACATAGCAAGCAAAGGGCTTGGTTCAAATGTGCTGCTGTAAGGATTCTTACTAGATGGCTCAGGCAACGCCATATGTAGTTGCAATTCACAGTAAACTGGTGGCCTGTAGGTCAAATCATACTTTAAAGGGGGGGGGGGGGGGGG
>VYXH01007713.1:196016-213749 GCA_013397275.1 Burhinus bistriatus | reverse complement strand
ATGCATGTGGCTGCTGTGGCGGACGGGGGGGGGGGGGGGGGTGGGTAAATCAAGGCTTACTCTGGTTTTGTTTTGCGTTTCAAACACAATCTGTTCTCTAGGTTTTTTTTCAATACCGTGTAAGATAAACTCTGGCGTACATCTCCCACAGAAGAGAGACAAAATGCATGTGAAGCTATTTGGCAAGGCTGTATAACCAACAGCTTTAAGAGGTAAATGACTAAGAAAATACAGTAATATTGTAATCAGCCACACTTCACGTGACTTACATATAGTCCACAATCATGTCCAAATTGTACTAAGCAAAATAGAGGTAAATACTGGATATTGGCGCAAACAAGTTTGCGTTTGGTTCAGCCTTGAGCTTGTTCTAGATTATAAATCATGAGCCTAGAATTTTTCAAAGTAATCTAAAGGAAATTCAATGAGCTTTTAGTATTTAAAGCTTTTTTATTTTTTGTCTCATATGTTCCATTTCCCACTCTGTATTCTGAGTGTGACAGCACTGTCTCCTTCATCTGGTTGGTTTTGAATGTCAGTACCTGACCTCAGCACGTGCCTCTCTCCCTGTGAACGTCCAGCGTTCTGCAAAATAGGTTTTTACTCTCTTTATGGCTGACAGTTTGGGGTGAGGTTTTCATGTTTCCAGTATGTCCTTAACAGCCTCTTAGTAGCCTCTCTGAGATGATCTGATGTTCACCTCTCAAAACAAACGTTAATCAGTATCCCCGGATAGGCAGACAGCTTTTTCGGACAGAGCATGGCCTGAAAGGTCAAAGGTAATTTTTACTAGCTACCCAGTCCCTGAAGTGTATATTTTTAGACAGATAAAAACCAAAATAGCAGGTATTTCTTAATGGAAGCCATGATGTTGCATCTTACCCAGCAGTGCTGCCAGAGCTCTATCTGTTGTGTTCTGTTTGACAGGCTTCCTATCTCATCAGCTTTGTCAAGGCTGCCAATACATGGGGTTCCTTCTAGTTTCAAAGTTTAGTGACAACCCAAATGAATGTCCCTGCAGTATGTGTTAGTATGGTATTTGCTTATGGAAATTGTAAACCTGTAGGCTTTAATAATGCACTAGATTTGTTGCTCTATAAGCCCTGGTGTAATTGTTATAATAAATAGATACTGTAGATAAGCATATACTGTATAAATGACTTTTAGTTTTAATATAATTTAGCTGGGGAAAAGAAACACAACAAAATGCCATGGATACCTTTATCCCTTGATTTATTTCAGTTCCAAATGTAAACAAGGCCATTTTTCAAATGCATGAGTCTAAACTGGAGACACAAATCTTGCCTTTTAATGACTTCAATGTCACTTTGTACCACAAATCTCCATTTTACATGTCCGAAGTCTTAATCCGAAAGGTGTATTTTCAAATGCAGATCAGACAACCCTAATTCTTACTTCTTTCACCTGCTTGGATCCCAGCACGCGGGTGCCAGAACATCAGCTAGAGTTAATTGGCATTATGCAATTAGAGTCAATGTAGCTATGCCAATTAACACTAACGTTGCATGGGGATAAAGCAAAGCAGGCATAGTCCTAGGCTCTACATACCAACCATTAACTTCGGGCTAGTGCTTAATTCTTATTTAAACAAAGCATTGCTATGTGATGTCCACAACACCAGCAGTGGGGAGTGACTTGTTTATTACCCATCAGCCTCTCATAAAGCTACTCTTAAAAAGTGCAGTGCCTTCAAATGCCTTTTAAGTCAATGAGATTTGAAAGGTATCCCTAGATTTCAAGATCTGGCCCCATAATGCACTTGATTTAAGGGGTTCCTTTTCACAGCCCAGTGTCTGCTTCACTTTCCAGCAGATTAGTTCATCTTTAGATCTCTCTCCCGTGCACACAAAGATTAATGCTGCCATCAGAGGTTTCAGAGTTGCATAAACTACAATGACATATTTTTCAGTAAGTGGGCTAACTCCTGCTATTCATCAGGGTTGGGAGGAAGAAAAAGATTCCAGGAAACTAACTGAAGGTTTGTAACGGGAATTTGAAATAAAGACTCGAGGCTGTTGTTCCCTTGAGTTTGGGGCCATGCTTCACTTCATCATTAGTGATCTTAGGAAATGTGATACAACTTTCATGGAAAGCATTTGTGCTTTTGCAGCGTACAAATTAAAAACACTGTAAAGCCCGGAAGACTTTAGTGAGCTTGGGGGAAGGGGTACTAAAGGGGACTCAGAGCCTTGGATCGATGCTATAAAAATTGTATGATGCTTTACAGATGGCTGGATATAAATCTCCTAGCTGCCTTACCTACTGCTTTTGCATCTTGTAGTGGCTAAATATAGACAAGTGTTTCTCTCACTGATGTCAATAGTATAGTTCCACTGAACACAAAGGACTTTCATCAGTTTATACTGGCAGAGGACTATTTTGTGATGGAAACTAACAAACTAAAAATTGCAAAAGCATATTCATGTTGTTTCACTGAAAACAGACAGTCTGAGTCTTTAAGCACCTGAATCCCCTGCTCTCCCCCTCCATCTCTGCTGGCCTTAATTTCCATGGTTCTGGGTACTCTATTGACCAAATTCTTGGTGTTGTCTGGGCTGTGTTGATGTGGTAGGGATGGGGAAGCTGCCAGAGGTAACAGCTTTAGTGGTTAGAAAATGCTGTAGCTGAATCTGTGTTTCTGAAAGATGGCAAATCTTCTGAGAGACATACTGCAAATCAAACAGTTTTTTAAACAAAGTGCTTCTTTACATCATGGTAATTTTGGACTTCTTGCTTGTTAATTTACAGATTAGAGATACCTGTAGAGGAAAAAAAAGAGGAGAAAGAGGAAAGGCAGGCACTTATCTTTCATAGTTGTGATGCATGTGCAGATATTGAATTATTCTATGTATCAAACTAATTACTGTAATGAAAGGATAATAATAATCCTCTAGCAGCCTGTGAGATTGCTTGATGACATACTGGGCATCTTTTAGTTTGCCACTACTTTAATCCATATTTAATGGATGACTAATGAAATAAAACCCAGAGATCTTTGTTATGAACCCTTTTATTGAAATAACTTCATTCAGATAGCTATTTATTATCCAGTTCCTATTTTAGTTCCTGATTGCTTTTTGTTGTATGAATGCAATGAGCGTTTAGAGTAAAAGTGTGGGCTTTGAATTCTCTATGGCTCCGTGCATAGATAGAAATAACCATTCTGGCCACAGAGGAATGATCAAACTGGGGTCAAGCTCCACTTGCTCACCTGACTTGCTGCTTCTGTTTTGGAGACAAACAGACCTTCAGGCATCGAACGTAATTTTGTATGTAATTCTACTGAGGTGGGCATTTCCTTCCTGACAACGCTGCCTTGAAGCAAGAGAACTGACAGCCCATGTAGCTAATACACCTCTTAAAATTGCACTTCAGTCCTTTGCACAATAAATGGAGCAAAAAGTGTTTGGTGCTGAGTCAGTACAAGCTGAAATGGTGTGAAGTTCTCTCTTTTCCTCTGACTTGCTGCATGCAGGCTCTCAGCCAGATCTGTCACATAAATAGGATGTGCATCTTCTAAGGGAACATGGTGAGTCAAAAGGCTGTTAAAAATCATAAACTGCTCAGGTGAAGCTGATTGAGTCTGGATGTAGCACCGCTGCTGTCCTTCCACTCCACAAAGTTGTTCAGCCTGTGTAGGGAGGGAGTAATCTGGAAGTAAATTAGTAGAATGGCACATTGCTTTGGTGTAAATGACAACACAAGCTGCAGGGCGGTGAAGAATCAGTTCCATAGAGTGGAGGAGTTTGTATAATGAACCTTATAAATCATTTCTTTCCTGGAGACACTCCGGATATATCTCTGAAATCAGTATGAAAATTAAGGCAAGCACTCTAAGTGCTGTTTTCCCTTGGAGAACTGAACGTGGTTTATTCTGGGATATGAAATACCAGTCAGGCAGAGCTGAGTGTAAGAGGCAATGTTATTTGTGAGTCTACGGTGTTCCATTTTGTACTTAATTCCTTAGTTCCTGGTGATTATATTTTTATTACAGTCTGCCTGACCTTGACTAGCAGCATTAAGCAAGTGTGTTTCAGTCGGTACTTATCCAGGAAGATGGCTTTTCATACTAGACAGGGAGTGGATACTGCAGCATTCACAGCAGAATTCCAGAAAATTACAAAATCCTTCATTAGCACAAGAGATTGTGGTGTGGTTCCTTCCCATAATTAGCTGAGTTGTTAAGTGCCTGAAATAGTTCTTTAGAGTGAAGAAAGTAGCAGAAAGCAGGAGCTAATGGGAAAAAGGCTATGAGAGAAATCCTGAGCCCATCTCCAAGGCAAAATAGGTAGAAGCATGCCTGTTCTTCCTTGTGGGATCCAGCCCTGCAGAGCTTTGCCAAGGCTTCAGTGCGGTGGGAACGTCTGTAATGTATAGCCTTGGGGCTCTGAGCTCAGAAAGTACCCAAGGGTTAAAATTACTGCTGGGATTAAGCATAGTGCGAAATTTAGCGCAATCGCAATACTCTGCGGTTGGTGATCTTGCGCTGTTTTACCTCCCCTTGTTGCTTCTCAGAAGTCTGTGGAGGGCAGCTGCGTGCACCCGTTTGTCCCAGGGCTGGTCGAAGCTGAAGCAGGTTCTCACTAAGGAGGTTCCTGCTGGGTCCCGTGCAGTGGAAGCTGCACCTAAGCAGCCTTATTCCGAATGGGTGTGTGTGCAGGGGAGGCAGGCAGCTTGGTCACTCTGGTGCTGCGTTTCCTATTCCAAACAGGCCTGCAAAGATGAGAAAGGGATTTTCCCCAAAGCACAGAGCAAATCAGTGGCTGCTGCAGCAGCAGCTCTGGTTTCCCAGCATCAAGTTGCCTGAGGGAGGGAGTGACTCTTCCTTTACAAGGACAAAATTCGTGTAATACTGCAGAAATTACAATCTATGAGTATCTCTTTTTAGAAGACACCTTGAAGTTTTCTCGTTGATATTGCAATTGCTGCATAAATGGCTCAGTCTTTGGTATTGCCTGGCATAACAACAATGTCTAACAGGACGCTCAGGACTGCTACCCCAAAATAAAAGCAGTGCTGCTTAGGGCTAGTTCCTCTTGCAGGGTTGGGCTCTAGCCAGCCTCCTTGACCCAGCATAGCGAGCTCTGCCTTACAGGCAAGGAGGGCTCCTAAGCAGCAGAAAATGCTCTATGTATATTAAGGTGAAACTTTAACTGCCCGGAGCAATTTTCTTGCTGATTCGTTCATCTAGCCTACTGCTGTTTCTTGTGTTATTTTTAAATCTTCACAGTGTAGTGGTAGTGAGGGAGAAAGCTGCCTTAATTACTGCAGATAAAATAAATCAGGGAAATCTCATTGCAAATGCAGGGAGACGAGACAAGCCTAACTACAGCTCCCTGAGTCATCCTGCCAATAAGGCTATTAATTTTAGTCTGAGGGAACAGACTGCATATTCAGAGGCACTGTTAAGAGGTATTGCAGGCTTTCAGATCTATGGGATGCTTGCTCCCATACTGATGGCTAAAGGATCCAGCCAGGTGATATAATGCTCTCTTGGATGAGAGCTGCCAAAACGAAGAGACAATACATGGGAAGACTGCTGTGTACAAGATCTTAAACCTTATTTTCTTTGTGGTAAGATTGATGGAGGGAGTCTGTCGTATGCGTATCTTTAGAATACCTATTTATAAGGTGCACTTATTGTTAAGAAGTATGTCAGTCCTTGGAGCCAATGGTGTTTTGCTAATTTGGGCGTACGTGTAATGGATCAGAGGCAGTATAAGTCACTGACTAGAGCAGTGACTTCAGATATAAGGGATTCTTGTGTTTGTTCCCAACTCTAGCACTTGGTTAAGTCACCTTCTTTCTCATTACATCAGTTTTCACTCTCTTTCTCTCCCTGAGATCATTGTAAAACCTCCTGGAGAGTCAGCAGTGGTCCTAAACCGTGTCCTGGAGATCTGACACTTGTCCTGTCCAGAGCGTGGAGGGGCTTGCCTGAGGTCTTGCATAACTTAGTTTGTTTCGTGACCAGTTTTGGACTTGTGGATCTGCAGTCTGATGCTTTATACTTCTTACAGTATTAGCCAACAGGAGGGATGATACATCTGCCAAGACGAGCCCTAAATCTTTTACGCAACTGAAGTTTAGGACCAGAAAAAGCAATCTAAGGTGGAAAATACAAAGGTGGGAGGTGGACGGTTACGTTAGCGTAAGAATTATGTCAGTTGCTTTAGCAGAAGTTAATGCTGCAGGTACGAGAGCTCTCTGCTTCTAGTGAAGCTGGTGAAATCCAGAAACATTCTGCATTGTGCAAGATCAAATTCCAGTCTGCCTCTGACTGGGTTTCACTGCACTGTTTACTGGATATGTCCACCCTCTTGTGATACGTACAGTCGTAACTTCTACTTGCATATCCGTATATGGATGTCTTGTTGCCTGCTCCCCTTATTTTTTTTTTAGCTGGTTTGTAAGTGTAGATTGTCAATAAGTTTGGGGTTTTATCTTCTTTTTTTTTTTTTTTTTTTTTTTTCAGGGCCCCCCCCTCCTGTGGCTTACAGGAAGTTCCCTCCCATCTGTTCCTACCGTATGTTTTTGATGGCAATTTGCACACTGGATTAGAACATGGGGATGACTGGGACATTGCATTGCAATGTTTAAAAATAATTTCTCTTGGCAAAGTGGGATTTAGCTGCACCTAGGAAAAAAAAAAAGCAAGCATACTGTTTTTCATCTGTCTGCCCATTTTTTTCACACACTAATAATCAGCAATCACCCACATTGAAACAAACATGAGGTAGGTTTTAATTACCACTACTTAACTACAAAGGACATAGGGCTCTGGATATCCAGACATCATGAATAACCCAGTTCAATCCTAGAGACAGTGAGCGATCACTTCAGCTGCATTAATTGCAATAATCACTAAGCTCTACTTTTTAAAATGCCTTGTCTGAGGGCAGAAAGTGAACAGGCTGGAGAAACAGCCTGGTTTACTCTGACCACGTTCTGTACCTGCTGCATCACTCCAGCAGGAATCTCTTCTGCAGTGGAACAAGAAAAAGCCTCTATCACAATAAACTGTACCAAACAGCAGTGCTCCTACATTGCTTGAGTTTGTAAGGTTATTCTGTCGCTTTAAAGTACCATTTTCATTTGATGATCCTAGGGATTTGCTAATGGTATTTCCTCTGTATTTCTTTCCTCATCATATCTTAGTATGGATTTGTTTCTTTGCTTGCATTTTGTTTTCAGAAAACAAAATACAGTGTGCATTTATATTTGCTAATAAACAAAGTGGTGGTAGAATTTAATTGGAACACAACGGCAGTGTGGTGTCAGCCCATTAGTTATTATAATTAGCACTGCACAGTTATTAGCATTGCACAGTCCTGCCAAGAAACTCTTGTGGGCTCGGATCAGTCCCGAGTGTCAGCAAGTAGTATTCCATTTGTCTGGTAAAATGAACCCCAAGCTCATTGCTGGGTGCTGCTGTTCTGAGGGCGGTGGTGTATTTCCGCTTTGCATTGGTGCACAGCACTGCTGGTTCGGCGTGGTGCCAGAGGAAATGTGAAAGGCGATACACAGTCCTAACTGAAACACCAATCCAGGGAATGAGAAATGGGAACTTGCCTGTTGCCCAGATAAGAAGGTGCTAACTCTGCTTACCTGCTCGTACCTTTCCTGACAATGTCTTTGTGTCTGGCAGTCAAGTTTCTAGAGGTTTATAAGAGCTTCATGCAGTGCCTTTTGAAACGGATGGGACTTTGTGCTGACAAATTCTGGGTCACTGATATTCACGGTATGCTGCTTTAGCTTCACTCCATAGACCAAGTGGAGAAGGTTCAGAAACGGCCTATGAAGTAAATCAGTAAATCCTATTCTATGGAAAGCTTAAATCTTAAACTGTGCTAGTCAAGTCCCTGCTTACTTAACCCAGGAAACTTAAGGATAAGAAGGGACGCAAATACGGTCTCTATATAGAATGGAGGTAAGCTTGGAGGGGGAAGAACTTTTTTAAGACTACCAGCTAACAATGGCAAACCAAGAAAAATGGAGAAGTTGCCCACAAACCAATTTTAGATTTGAGAAGTTTGAATTTTGTGAGATTAAACTTGATGGTCACCTGTGATCAATCCCAGGAGCATTTACACTGTGTAGAAGATACATCTACTTTTATGTTCTAGTAACTACTCTAGATAACACTGTGTCTCAGTACCTGAGGACCAAGTCCCAGGCAGGGTTTCTGGTGAGTAGTTAAGCTTAAGCAAGACTGAGCTTGTTTGAGGGTTTTGGTTTGTTATTCCGAAGTGCCTGAAGGGGTATGCCAGTCTGCTGAAGGAATCTAGAAGCTGTGTTCCACTTTCATAGGATGCTTTGGGAAATGCAATCATTACTACATGAAAAAAAAATGCAGGTTTTTGGTTAGCTAAGGAAGCCTGTTGCCTTCCTGTCGTCTTCATGGCTGCGCCTTTATGCAGGTTCTGCAAGATCTCGTAAGGGCTGTGCTCATGCCTGTAGTCAGTCTCTCAGCGTAGGCGTTATAACATGATCTTTCATCTCTGCCCGACATTATGTTGGAAACTTGTAGGAATAAGCACCTCTTGCCAAATCTGCCAACTGGCCAATCAATTTAATAGACTTGCAATTAGGCTTGACCTAGACAGTCTGGGGTTTGAGGTGCAGCGATTGTACTGTGCAGCTGGGACCCCTGAGAATCCAGGCAAGATAGCAGGAGAGCAGTGCTCATACAAGGGGCAGGAAACAGGGGTGCTTTGCACACCAGGCACTGAGCGCTCCTTGCATTTACATATCCCAGAGCACAGAAAGATTTTAAGCAAATAACATGGGAAAAATTGTGGGTTAATCATTCTCATAAGTTGCCAGTCTTGGGCTAGGATATTTTAGAGAAAAAAATATACTTTAGAGTGTCTGCCAGGCTGATCTGCCAGCTTTAGGGCTGTGCTCACATGCAGCATGGTTGCATAAGCCTCACTTATTCTAAAAGAAACAAAAACTTTACTAAAAATGCATTAAAACAGTAAGCACTATAGCAAGGCTGGGTTCTGTTTCTTTTCCTTGTAGCAGAAGGTGAATGTATGGTGTTGCTATACCATGTTTGCATGCTCTGTTGTATTTCTTGTTTGCTAAATGCTACCAATTTATTTTGAACCGTACGAAACAGAAGTAAAAAAAAATGCAGTCTCTAGAATGATTTTCAAAATTAATCTGCATAATGCAAGTCTAATTTAAGTAAATATCTTCAAAGGTGCAGCAGACCCATGAGCTCTGACTGGGCAGTGGTGTGGTTATGTCTTTAAATCTCTTTATTCTACAGTAGATTTTTTTCCCATATAGAAAACCCCACCCATATCTCTGCAGTATCTGCAGCATGAATTAGAAAGTCCATTGGGACATCTAGGTCAGCATGAGCAGATCTGACATCAGCCTGCAGATTATGCCCACAATCAACAGTGCTGCAGTTGTTTTTCTTTCCTCCCCCTCTTTGTACTAGGAAAGAATTATTCTCAAATGGCAATTCTAAGAAATGTTAAAATGCCTCTACAGACAGTCTTGTCAAAATGCCATTCTCTGCATCAGAAAAACCTCCCATGCCTTGTGTGTAGAGAATATATATAATCCAGTAATGTATATTTGCTAACGCAGTATGACTGGAATTCTGGAACCCAGCAGACAGATGTAAGAGGAAGGAAGCTGAAAGCTAATGATGATGCAGAGAGGAAAAATGAAACTGTGTTATCTCATAATAAGAGCTTTCAGCAACAGAACCGGTAGCCAGATTCAGCGCTCAGTTGCATTGCTGTCTAACGAGAGTTACTCCACCAGCTTCGCAAAAATTGCTCTGTCTACTTCTATAAATGAATTTGCCCTGAATTGGCAAATCTATACCAAAATACAGCTTCTTGCTTCTGTCCCCTGTCTGCCAAGCAGGCCCTGCCTACGTATTAATTTTTCCCCCCTAGATCCGTATATTAAGATATAGCTCTGAATTCTCCAATTTCCTGTGCTTTTCACAACCTCAGGGTCTGTCTCTTACCTCCTTGTGCTATTTTTACAATACTCTAATTATGCTGGCCTCAGTGGAATTATGCCTGATGTATCCTAGGGTAGAACTAAACTCGAGTTCCCCAATTCTAAGCCCAATTATACATTGGCGTAATTCACTGGAATTAACCTTAATTTACCATGTTGTATCGTGGGACAAAACTTATCCCTCAGGATGTCGTTAAAGCAGCTGGGAATAGTCATGTTCCCTAGCAACTTGCTTTGAAGTGAGGTGGAAACCTTAAAGATTTTTGTATTCCCTATAGAATGGGAACTTGTGTTTATACTTTCACTGTGGACCATCTGAAAAACAGAGTAAGGTAGAGACATTATGCCTGAGAGTTTATGGCTTGAGTAGAGCTGACAGGCAGAAACTGGGAAAGGAAAGTAGCTGATGCAGAAAGAAGCCAAAAGACTAACTCAGGATCATTCTGCAGATCAGTGGCAGTTCTGGAAATAAAATTCACATCTCGCGTCCAAGTCACACTTACTGTTAGAAGAAAATCCATTTTTTCACAGGGAGCTTTTGCACAGTCTAGGTAGCATTTCCCATCTAATCACAAACCATTATTTTCCAAAACAGAAAGTCTGGAAGGTATCCTACCCCCCATGTGTTTCACCTGGTGAATATCTGTGTCTTTTCAACAAAAGCTGCAAGAGATGTCTGCATTTCTAGTGACCTTAAATCCTGGTGATGGGCCAATAAATCTGCAGCTCAGTGCCTGAATCTGAGCTCATGCACAGACCATACAGGAAAACCTAGGTGACTTCATGTCAGTCTGTGAAACAAGTATGGCTTAATGTGTTTTATTTCAGCAGTACTGATTATCCAGCGAGGTATTCTGGAATCTTTTCCTGCTCCTAGATGCAGAATAGCAGAGCCAGATTTAAGCTGCAGAAAGAGATGCTGCTATGCTGACAGTGGGATAAATAATAAATCAAAGGCAGATGGGATGGCTGTTTCTTAATCAAAGGCCAGTGCTGGACAGTGCCTTTCTGTCACTTGAATGGTGACATGCTTGGATTACCGTCCAAAGGAACCTTTGTTCCCCTGCAGAGTCCCATTAGCTTCCCGTGGGCAAAACGGTCTGTCTTTGAGGACTCGCTTGCAGACTTTATCTTCTGCTAGAGATGACTATAAGTACTTTCTTGTATTATTTTCCTGAATTGAACGACTTCCTGTGCTTGAATGCGGTAAAAATGACATTTAGAGAGCAAATTGGGACATAATTCTAAGTTCTGAAGTATATTGGAATAGAAACCTCCGTGGAAGGACAGGGTAAAAAAAAAAAAAAAATTAAATATCCTTCTAAAAACCGTAACCTTTCTGTCCTACGAGAAGACAAATATTTTTAAGTTTCTGTGCTTTTATAAATGCAATACACTAACTTTATTATTGCTTTTTTTTCTCTTCTGGAAATTCCAGCTAAAGATCAGCTGGCAAATTATGTTAACACTTTTCTTCTAACCGCTTTTTTTTTTTTCTGATTATGGATCCAGGATGGGGGAATAAAAGCCTTGAATGTGATTGTCTGTAAAAGACTTTCATTAGCATATTTTTATTGCAGTGCATTGCACATTACATGCCAGTAATGGAAACACAGGAGGGCAAAAGTTGATACCTTGATGTAGCTTCTGTGTGCCTAGATCAAACAGGAAGTCTGTCTTTAATGATTGAGTCTTTTAGCAAAAAATTTAGATTCCTATGCTTAGATGTAAGAATTAGCTACATAATTTGATAGCAATAGTTGGTCTGGGAAAGCTTGTACAAGAGCTCGGGCATCAGTGTAAGTATTACTTCTGAATGGAAACGTAGCTGTTTCGGATCAGGGTACTGGGAGAGGGATGGAGATAGTTTTGGGATGAGGATGAGAGGGGGATATGAGTCAGCAGCCTGACGAGGCCATGTCAGTTGCTGTGCAAGAACGGTAGAACAGCAGCAACATGGTTCCTCTGTGCCTCCTGGCTAATCACGCGTGTGCAAAGCACAAATAGCTGTGTAGTGCCAAGCGCACGAGGCTTGGAAATGAAGCCGCTAATTCTGCATACAGGTGAATGAGCCTTTCTGCTGAGGAGCAGTGACAAGGTGGCAAAACTGGCAATCCTTGCAACAATCCTTATCTTTAGCTTTCTCCTTAAGGCTTCACACTGTGACTGAAATAAGTGTCATGGGGCTCCAAGGCTTTGGGTGAATTTGACCTACAATGAATACAGATTATCTAATTTTGCAGCACCTGTTTAGTAGATGCAATTAGAACAAAGTGCCTGGACTCACCTGGAGCTTCGAGCCATGCTGGGAAGTGTTTGTGTTTGCTTTTATTGCTGTGTGACTATTAATTCTTTTTCCATTTCATATTCTGAGACTTCATTAATTAAAGCACCTTTCTCTTATGAATGTAAAGCGTGCAAAGCAGTTTGCAGTATTAAAGGCCATTGGGCTGAATATGCCCAAAGAAGACACCATACTGATAGATACAACATTAAGGACCTCATTAGATTATTAAGTAGTAATGAGTAATTTTCTCCCAATTAGTGTGCTGCAGCTACAATTATATCGTCTACTGAGGGGCTTCTGTGTTCCAAGGCACAGGACTTGTTTGTATCGGCCCTTTCCAAGCTCTGACAGGTCTGCCGATGCTTCTCTGACAATAATGGAACATTAATTTAGTCTCTTTTGTGCCCGTGAGGTGCATTTGGCAAAGCCAAGGTGCAGCAGGAATTGAAGATTGACATTGCAAAATCATTTGAAAGCAGTGCTCCTAGTTTGCACGTGTGTTCTGAGCATACATGGTACACAGATGGGAATTAAGCGACCAGATCATCCCAGGACCTTGATGTTTTTTATGTACTCAGCCTCCCTCTTAAGTTCGCATTTGGAATTATAACTAAATCTAGAGCTGAGTGAGCTGGCAGAGAGAAGAAAAAAAAAAACCAAGCTTGTACCCAGAGCTGTAGTGGGGCTGATTTCACTTCGTTTGTAGGGAGTAGGATTGGCAGACAACCACAGAACCTAGAATCTGGGATTCCTTTGGCATAATTTCCAGTTCTGTGCAAGCTTTTAGTGCTGTCCTTCAGTGCTGTGCTCCAGCTCCCAACTGCAGAGTTTAACCGTTTTCTTTCAAGAATGTTTAACAGGAACAGTTTTACATTAAAAAAAAAAAAAAAAGACCCGAAATCCATAAGACTGTTCTTTCTTTGGCCCAGAGATCACCACTGCTGATAGAATGCAATTAAAAAAAAAAACCCCAACACAAACCCCCACAACACTATAGGAGGCAGCTGGGATGTGCTTGGTTGCAATCGGAAGGGCAGTAAGGTGCCCCAGACCCTGAGAACTGGTATATGAATCTGGAAGGTGTGCAGAGTAACAGTCCATGAGGTAACAAGGCCATCCCTGCCGTATTCCTAATAGGCTGCCCTGGTGCTCTGCAGTGGAAAGAGGGAAGTTATGCTAAATGACGGCTTCCAGCTGGGGCTGCTATTGCTTCAGTCACTCAATAGAAGAGGTTGGAGGTTTTTTAAAATTTTTTATTGCAACCAAGAACACTTTGAGCATGTGATTTATTTGCATTTTTAGAGCTGAAAATAATTCAATTTGAAAGAAAATTTTTCTCACTCCACTCAGTCCCTTAGCAGATAGCTCTGTTAACTCTAGTGGAGCTAGTGCTTTTACATTTAGGGCGGAGTAAATACCAAGCAGCAAGGCCCCAGGTACACTAGTCACTGTGTGAACACGGTGCCTGCCCCGGACAGCTGCTGGACTGAGCAGATAAGAGGGTTGAAAGGAAAAGGCTCAAGTCCTGAGCCATCGCAGCGTGCAGGGAGAGAGGCCTTGGCTCGTTACTTCGGTTCTATAATTCTAGCCACACAACAGCAATGTCTGAGGTTGGCAGATTGTTTTGGAAGTGACATTAATTTGTGGTTACATCGCACTCTGATTTCATCACTGCAGTGTTTGTAAGAAGCATGTTCCTCTGAAACAGCTGATGTAAAGTTTGGCCTCTGCGCTGTAGATTCAAGGGGAATATCAAATCATCTTAAAACAGCACTGCCACTTAAACTGCTTTGGTTGTCATGTTGAAGGCAAACCAATGTGAGCCTTATTCAACAGTAAATATATTAACTGTTTAAAAGTCTGAGCCAAAGTCTATGAAATGAATGGGGCTAGATCTGGGATTATCTGGTCTAGTACTTTGGGTTTAATGGTTATCCGCCCTTAACATCGTACAGTTAGTGTAACAGCATCACATGGCTCCTGATCCTTGAACCTGATCTGTGCACACAATTATCTTTGCCTTAGTAGTGTCTTTTAGATCACAGCCTAGTGGATTAACTTGAATCTAGTTAAAACTCAAGATCAAAAGGAAGCTTAGGGCGCCAAAACCAAAAAAGGTTGGAAAAAGGTGATGCGAAAGGATATAGGTAGTTCAGCAAGGTTAAATGCCTGCTGGAATCCACACATGATCCACATAATGTGTAATGTAATGATACAGCTGTGATGAAGTGTTGGGAATGATTTCTCTTGAATATGGATTGGCAAGAACCACCGTGCTATAGCCAAGCTTCCTTAGCTATTAACTGAATAGCTGAGTTTATGATTATTTTTTTTCCTTCTGGCTGATTTTTTTTTTTTCATATTTTTATTAGTCAAGATGGGTCTAGCTGCTCTCACATTGTTGGGCTCAACAGGCATGACTCATAATTGTACCAGCGCAATGTAGTGGAGAACAAAGCCCATGAAACCAAATCTCTAGGAGTGTAAATCAACGCACTTGAGGACATGGGCCAATTCCTGGAGCTGCAGGCCTGGCCCACAGTGGACATGCAAAATCTGCCCGGAGGGTTTGCTGACTACTGACATTCACTCTCTTGTTGCAGTGACTGATTTAAAAGCCACTTGCAGAGAAATTCAGGCTGTCTTGGAACTCTGTGTTCTTTCCAGACAAATATTGTCTCATTAAGGAAGTAAATGATGATAATATCTTAAAACTTCAGCGGGGGTTTGTCTTTGAATGAGTTTTAGTCCTGACTCTTTTCTTTTTTTTTTTTTTCCTGATAAGTTTGGAAAACCTCCAGAAATAATTAATTGGCTTCCTCGGAATTTGTTGAATTCCTTTGTGTCCTGAGCAAGTTTATCTTTGGAGCACTGTAATGTACTGAATGAACTTTTTCTTCCTCCAGTGACTGTACGAGCATGTGTGCCCTGCTGCTCTGTCCAGTTATTTTTGCAGTTTTAAATTGGACCTTCCATCTGGACTTTTTCAGGTCACAAGGGGAGTCCAGGTAACTCATGGTGCAAGCCAGTGATAATATTTTGTAAAACCATGGAGCTGTTACAGTTAAGAAAATCCGTTTAGTTTAGAACCGTGGGGAGAAGGTGTTGCTGCACATCTGCATAGGATTTTCATGTTTTGTTTTAAGCAGATGCTTCTTGCAGCTGAGACAGCCTGCAAAACCTGCAAGTGCAGAGCAGCTGAAGTGCTGATGGAGTGGCGCTTCCACTCAGACGTGATCTTGCAAGATCTTATATCCTTACCTGCTATTGGATTACCTGGCTGATCTCAGGATAAGCTGTGTGGAAGGCCATAAGATGGTACTTTGTGACTGCAGCTGGCTCAGCTGTATGCACCAAGGTGCTCTGCTGCGAATTTTCTGTGCTTTCAGGCTCCCTTAAACACCCAGCTCCTTGGTTTGTCTGAATTGGTAAAGCTTTGACTTCAACAGGATTGGGCTGGGGAGGAACTGGTACTAAAAAAAGCTCTTGAAATGGACTGGGGACCCCAGTGAATGCAGATGAAGAAGTGAGGCATAAGGGGCCCGTAGGCGTTGTGCGAACACTCTGCACGGGGAAGAATTTTCCCCTAAAGTCTTGGAAGATAAAAGGAGTGAGCACAGGGGAGATCTGCATTTAGTATAGGGAGATATTATAAATGTTGTGCTATCTTATGATGTGCTTGGTATAATTATTAATCGCATGATTAAGTGTTTGATGTTCTTCATAGCCAAGTTATCAACATGTTCAACATTAATTCTGCTTGTACTGCTTTATGCAACTTTCATGCCCCATAAAATGCATGTTAAGTACTAGGGATGTTTAATAATGATGTTTTCACTAGGGCATGATTGTAAAACTCCCTTGGGTTAAAAAAGATGAAAAATAGCTATGGATAAACTTGCTTTGACAGGATGGGTGAGGAAACAGAGCTGGCTGTTATTTGAGAAAGGATCTTGAAACAATAAAAGTAAATGGTAAAGGAGCTTTTATTTAGTTTGTCAGTGTCACAGATTTGAACCAGCGTGAAAGTCAATGTAGCGATCTGGTTTCCTTGTATTAATGTTAGAAAGTGAAGAGCTTTTTAGTGGTGAGTAATGAAAAAGTAGGTCTTTTTAGTTATCTTTCCAGTTGTGCTCTGCATTGCCTTTGATAGCAGGAGTGATTTCTCTGGTCATTTTAGGATATATATATTCATGTATATACTTAGGTAGCATTGGCAGCTGTTAAGTGGATAACGAATGGATACAGCGTCTTTTAAACTGTTCATTGACAAAATGAGATGGGGAAGATTCGCTGCTTGAGAATAGCTGAGGAACAGATAAAAGCTTCAAGCAATGTTGTTTTAGATTATTACTGCAATTTTATGGGCCAGTGAAAAGTAAAAAGTCTATTTCTCATACCCAGCTACTCGGTATAGTAAATCAATAAATAACTAATGGCAGTCTTTTTAACTCCATCCCTAATGGATTGTTGTCCTGTTATTAAATGTGTGCAAATTGAAAATCCAGCAAGAGTAGAAGAAAAAATGATCTTGTGTGAGTGTTAGTTGCCTCAGAACTGCTGGGAAATATGCAATATAATTTAGGATTATTGTTTGCTGTAAATATTTCTAATGAAATCCAAGCATCAGTAAGAAGCATTGGAAAGAAGAGTTTGAACTCAAGATAGTGCTTTCTAATAAGGAAAAAAATTAAAGACTGTGGGCTGGTCTGTCTTAAAGTCACGAGAAGGCAACTGCTGGCACGGGTGAGAACGGGAAATGGCTCTTGGGGTGGCCAAGGAGATGCTGGAATAAAAAGTAAAGAAAATGAATTGCAGATCTGAATGCTGAAGTACCTTTATGCTGCAGTTTCGACTAGAAATATAATTTGCTTTAATTTCTGGCTAAAATTTGATTTTCAGCATTGCTATTGAGCAACTTCATTGTTCTAACCTACCTGCCTCTTTCAGTGTTTGATAGACTGGTTTCCCCATAGCATGTACTGTTTACTCTGTAAATACACTAAGCTTTTGTTTGTAATGCATTGTTTTATAAATATCTCTGATGTATTTACCACAGTTTACCAAGTGCTAAAATTAGCTGCAGAAGGAGAGCATTAATCAATTGATATCTATACCTGACATTTTGCTGCACTAGCTGTCAAAGAAGCAGAGCTGTACAGAAAAATTACAGCCATACCCTGAATTAAGCTGTTTTACCTGAGTAACCTTCGAATTTACATGACTTCAGTTCTAGTAGAGAGTGAGCTGTCTCATAACCCACTTAGTTTCAATATTCTCCGCTGCAGATAACTTGTTTTCTTTTTCAAACTCTTTTGTAATGAAAAATGCTATAGAAAGTTATCCAATTCATCCACATCCTCAAAATGTGATATTCATTTCTGCAAAGAAAGCCTGTCTGTGATGTAGTTTTGCCCTTAGTAGGGAAACTG
>VYXH01007713.1:105615-195931 GCA_013397275.1 Burhinus bistriatus | reverse complement strand
TTTTTTTTTAAAAAAAAAGGCAAGCTAACATAGCGACAAAATTCAGCATTGATATTTGCAGGCTCGCTGCCATTGTCTTCAGCAGAGTTGCATCTATTTATCCCAATGGCTTAATTCCTCTTTGAGGCTCAGTCTCCATTTCCCTTCCTAGCAGGGGTGATTGTTTTTCCTGCTTCTCTGCAGACAAAGAGGTTATTGTCTACGCAGCACAACATAGTGCTAAGCAAGGATAGCTGAGCTAGCTTTGAAAAAACTAACTTATGAGATGTATGGAGCTTCTCCAGAGTATAACGGTTTCTGATACCCACTTTGTTAGAAATGCATTGTTTCTGCTTAGTACTGTAATGAAGTCATTCTTGGGGCCAACACTAGCTGAACCCCTATCTTGCCTAGTGACATACTCCTGTGTTCCTGTGATGAGGACTTGCAGGTTGATGTTTAGTCAATAGGTTTAATTGAATTTATAGTGAAATCGGTTTATAAGAATTAAATTTAAAGAGGGGGAGGTATATGTGATTTCACAGTCTGAACATGTGTTAGGTCAACTTTGCATGGTAATTTTAACAAATTGCCAGATTGCTTACAAGTGAGAGAACTTTTACAGAATACCTTAATGTATTTGACAACATTGCGATATGCAACTGTTTTGTTCCTGCAACTGAGACTTTCTCGTGCCACAGTGCCAGTACTTATTATTCATCTCTTCTTGTACAGAAGGCTGGACCTTCTGTCTAACACAGATCTCTTCAACCTTCAAGAGCTTGTCAAGAGTATCCAAAAGTAGGACAAAGCTGTGTGCTGTCCTACTAATGTGCTGCAACATTTGGTTTCAATTTCCTGCCAGTCTGAATCGTAGTTCAATGTATAAACATCTCTGCAGTCGGAGCAGCAAAGCGTCATCTTTTAGCTGCATGCAAATAGAGTAGGTAGCTACAAGAAACTTCGGAGTAAAAGTCATTGCTGGGTTGTATCTCACATTATTTTGGTTTAAAGACTAGAAGTTCTGGTGTCTGAGAGAGAAAATAGCTGTCATTAGGGTTGTATGTGGCTTTGACCTAGCTGGCTTGTCACTCAGACTGAGATGTCTAATAATTTCAGATAGTTCTAGCTCAATAAATGAAGCTTATTACTCTTGACTGCTACTGATTTGGAGACCCTTATTTGGGAAATGGCAAAGATTTTCTAAGTTTCTTGATGTGGCCCATATAGCAAATTTATTGCAGTTGCCCTTCAGGTGACATTCCCTTACTTTACAAACGTGTCTAGTATAATAGAGTTTCACAGCATTAATATATTTAAAGCAGTTTAATAAAATAAACGGATATGTAAATCATCTTTTACTGCTTACAGAATATAATCTAAAATTGCCTTCTTTTTCTAAAGAGCTCAGTGAGAGTAAATTTGAATGTTAAACCAAATAATCAGTAAAATCAGAACCTGGTATTTAAATTCTTTCTTTCAGTCCATTGATCTGAAAGGAAACCAGAGATCCAGGTAGTATTTCCTTACCTGAATCCCAGTTCAGGCAAACCCTAATGAATTGGTGGAAGTGGTTCTAGCTGTCCAGGAACACGTTTATTTTTAAGTTTCCCAGCATCATCAATTGCAGTAAATTACTATCTTAATCTCTACTAAGACAGACAAAAAATTAGAAGGATAATTTGTGATCATGTTTTGTGAAGGAAATCGGTGCATCTTCTTCTTCCCCACCTATACCACCCTTAGCAGAAAATTGGTGAGGTGAAATTAGGCTTACTGGATTCCAGTCCACTTTGCTTTTTAAAGCTCTGCTGCTGCAAGTTACTTGCCAAAACCTGCTCTGGAAGGGTGGTAAGTTCTCACTCTGCTCAAGCCGTCCAGCACTGTTCCATCTTAACATGTAATTTAGGCAACTCTGTTTCACAGAAAACCAGTGAGACTTGAAACGTTTTGGTTCCGTTACTTTTGAAACAAGATTAGAGCACAGGAGCAGGTCATAACTGGGTAAGCTAAGATGTGGATTTTGCCGTGTGCTGGGATAGGTGAATATAACGTAGTTGGCATTGAGCGAAGGACGTCACTGTCTCCCAGAGGAAAAGCGCTAGAGACTACCTACTACAACGTGCTTATGCATTTTGTGGGCGTGCATCCTGTCCCCTAAAACTAATAGGACACTTCTCATTGACCTTAATGGCAGTCTGGCTCTTATTTGTGTTGGTGCCGGGCCAAAGTGTCTGTTAATGCAAATGTAAGGATTAAAAATCCAGGGCTCAATCTGATAACCCAAGCCCTCGTTCAGTGGCCTGGTCCTTTATAGCAGGTGTTTTTGCTGGAGATACCAACATCTATGACAGCCCATTTTGTCAGGTATTAATAGGAAAATGATAAAACCCACCCAGAGGATCAATGATATGTTTGTTGATTTAACACTGAGCACTCTGCTGCTCCCATGTACTTGTCCGAGCTGATGGCATGACAGCTTGTAACCATGTTGACAGGGAAGTCTTGTAGTGATTTGACCCCAGCATAAACCATTAGCCTGTCTGGCAGCAAACGTGCACTTAAAAAACACAAAGTCGAAGGGCAGCTGCAAGTCCAGAAGCGGCTGCAGGAGACGGACAATCGGGGTCTCAGTCTCGAGCGTGCGTGCTGGCTGCCGGGGCAGATCTGGTGACACAGGGAAGAAGGGGACCTGTCTGTTGCTGCTCTTTTAAGTTCAGTGTGTGCTATCACAATGCCTTTGCAAGTCTGTGCAGCTGCGTTGCTCTGTTGTTGGCAGCACAGGTATTCCTTTGTGCTAACTGAAGTTCATCTGAGCTTTTTGCCCCTCGAATGGGGAGAAGAAAGGTCAGTTCCCAGGTCGCTCATCAGCTTGGGACTTCTGTGTATGGCAGCAATTGTCATTTTCAGTGAGTCCACAGAATTGCTTTGTGGAGCAGTCCCTTGCCAGGTCGCCTCTAGGCATAATGCCAGGGTAAATGGTGAAGGAGACAGAAGACAGAGGCTTTTCTGTCTGGTTTGCTTTACCCTGCTCAGAGAGGCAGAAACTTGGCACCTTGAGGGCTCCTTGGCTCTGCGTCTCCTGTGCGTGTGGGGAAGATGTGACAGTGTCCAGCGCTAGTGCTTGACCCCCATTTGTATTTATCTTAGTTTGTGAATTATCCTGAAATAACTGAGACGGGGACTCGGAGGTTTTGTTAATAATAGAGAACATGCTCCTCTTTAAGGTGTATTTGGTAGATAAAGTTAATTTTGCACTGAAACTACATAAGACAAACTGGTCATAGCATTTTGCACCCCAGTGTGTCCAGGAACTGTAAAGAGAAGGTAATGATGACCATCCCCTTTGGGGACACAAAGGCAAGCCGAGGGTAGCTAGAGCTGGTCCCATGTGGATCTGGTAAAAGCCAGAGCCAGAGGTGTAATGGGGTCACCTCCTTCAGCCTGACTGGTTTCCCACTTTACTGGGAAAACAGGTGACAGTATATTTATAGTATTATATATATTGTTAAATGAGAGTATTATATATACATGATATATAGACACATAAAAGAATACTTTGACAAGATATACAGATCTACATTGAAAATTAAAACCAAAATTTTCTTAAAAAGAAATTTCAATCTTCTTTAAAATTTAGACCAATACCACTTTTTATACAGTTCAAACTATTATCATAATGAGCCTTCCATATTGATGTTTTCTCCCAGCTATCTTTCCATGCCTTTCAATGTCTTCAGTAGTGTAGCTTTTAATATAGTCCTCACGAGCATTTATTTTCAGTGTAGTAAATATGGTGTAAAGAAGATGTGCACATCTTGAAAGATGAAACAGGAAAGAAGTCTAATCTAGGAGGAAATGTTTAGAGACTCAATGTGTAAAGATTTAATGAACACACAGAGACTCATTTTGGAACCGTGCCTCTTACAGCAAGTGAGATTAGACTGTGCAGTTGCTGTAGAACACTTCCATTTGTTGGGACTCCAGGCCCTGTGCAGGGGGGCAATGATGTTCCATCCCTGCTTAGAGAAGAGCGTTTAGAAGGTACATGTTGATTTTTTTCCAGTAGACCTCACTATCTGTTCTGATAATTTCTGGCATATATAGTACAGCCGATTCATGAACTTTAAAATATTTTTGTGTATTTTTCAGAATTAATACTTGGTTGTTCATAATTGACATCCAATTAAAATACATTGTTTCTAAATTACATTAAGAATATTATTAATTAAATGAACTGCTGGTGTGGACTGTCTAGAGTTGCAGGCAGCAATATAACGAGTTTTAGCAAGGATTCAACTGCAATGCAGAAGAAAGAAAATTCAGTGGGGAAAAAAAAAATCCATGATTTATGATATATTATTCAGAATTAATTTACATCTGTATCTTCCTCTATTTATAAAGCAGAGTGTTTTACATTAATGCATGGTTTGGCATCAGTAGTTCCCCTCCGCCCCGTTCTGGGAGAAGAAAATGCTGTTCTTTGTATCTGAGAATAGTAAGTAGTTTAGGAAGGTCAGACCGAAAATATGACATCGTTTGTCCTGTTGGGGTGAGGCACAAATGCTGATGCCATCATTTAGCTGGTGCATTGCTATCTCTGCCTTGCTGAGACGGACTGGGAGAAATGCAATAGGATGAAAAGTATATGAGGGTGGATGAGATAAGATACTGGTTAATTAAAAGCTGAATCCACACTAACATACTACACTGACTCTAGAAGTTTTAAATTGAAACTAAACTGACCTCAGTCTGTTTTCAAGGTTAGGATGTGGTTGGAAGGAGAGAACCAGTGAGCCCAAGGAAAAGGGTGTGTTCATGGAAAAGTCAGCTGGGATTAGAAACGAATCATACTGTCAAGGGAACTGGGACAGTATTTGCAACCAGTGCTTTGCATTTACAACCCCAACACAGGTAAAGCCCTTATCACCTCTGTCAGAGATAGCAAAGGTAGGTAGGGTATTTCTCATTTTATAGTTAAGGAAAAGTGCATATAATTCAGAAGGTGACTTATTTCCAGTCACACGCATTGTGTTCTGTAGAGTCGCGTGCCTTTCTGCATCTGAGCTCTTTTGTTCTGTTACCCTGTGCTGCCACGTTGAATAAATGCGTTCCGTGTCCATCAGTCTCAGCAAGCCCTGTTTTCTGCTTGGAGGCACTGCGTAGGGGACACAGGTGCCCATTGAGGGGGAAAATGAGACCCCACTGTCTACTAAGAGGCCAGGAGGCAGTTATGGGGCAGGGGGAAGCAGTTCCAGACCGTGCATATACTACTGGTCGCCTTCATGTTGTAAGCAAAGAAGCAAGTGGCTTTTTTAATTGTGGCTGAGTTGAAAGAGGTTTGCAGTAAAATTGCTGCCAATTAAGTGGGTCTTTTAAATAGAAATGTTGGAAAACATTTCCATTTGTTAGCTGAGTGTCCACCTGTTTTTGATTAATGCATAAAAGAAAACAAATATTATGGGAAAATAAGCCTCCCCTGTTTATCTGTGTAATTCTTCATCTGTCACTCTACACTGTGAAATCAAGTACCATAAATTCTCTAAATGAAGTAATTGGAGTGTGGTTTCATTTAATCCATCCATTACTTTTAACCTTGACATGAAGTTTCTTGATGCTGCTTTTTCCCCTTTTTCTGTTAGTTTTTCTTAATTGCTTGTCTTGGCAGCAGGACATTTCAGCTGTCCCAGTGTAATCTACAATACCCTCTGGGAATGTTTCAACAAAGGTTTCTGCAGAGTCAGCCTTTCTGAAAATAAAGCAGATACTGAGGTTAACATAAGAGGTGCATGCTTCGAGGTCACATTGTAATTTTTTTTTTTTTTTTAAACTTTGTATAGGAAGAACAAGATTGNCGAGGGAAAAAACCCAATAATCTCTGGTTTGGGCTGATGGAATGTAAGATTAAAGCTAAATAGAGAGAAATATTTCAAAATATTTTAAGCAATTAAATCCCCCTAAATCCTGTGAAAGGTTGACATTTAAATTTTTTTTTTTTTTTAAACTGCGTATAGGAAGAACAAGATTGCCTTGAAATCCTGTTTCTCCCTGAGTGCCTTGAAAAAAAAATTATCTTAGATGGTGTTGAAGGATTGCTTGGTTATTTGGAACCTACTTTTTGTTTCTTAAATTATAATACACATGTAATCTTGTAAAATAATCAAAGATTTCACCCTGAGTCCTGAATTATATAACAACAAGAAATGCTTTTGTCATTTTGTCCTATTTGTTGCATACCGTTCTTTTTCTTGTAAGAGGGAATGGAGGGGGAACCACGTAACCTTTGAGCAGCACAAACATCTTCAGCTCTGACACATAATGTGATAAATTTCAGAAAGATTAATTCTTCGAAATGAAGCAGCTGCCTTTCTCAGTGGTTTCCAATACCTGCTGTAGAAGGACTCTCGTCAATCGTGCTATTTTGGGACATTAATTGAAGAGGCTTAAGGTGTTGGATTTAAGCAGGGAACTCTTCATCCCAGCCCTGGAGCAACCTAAGGTGTATGCATGCCCCTTCTGCAGCAGGCATTTCATGAAAGACAAACCGTCTTATTGAGATTTATAGGCTGTACACTCAGCCTATTTGTTACAGATGTACTTGCAAGATAATGGCAATTATTCTGTCTCCTCACTTCAGTCAAGTACTGAGAATTAGCTCCAGTGTATCTCCACTTTAACATCTCTGGCTTTGCCAAAGCTGAAGTTCTTGATATGTAGGATTTATTAGGTGTCAATTTTCCATCTATTGAGATTTGCCACAAGATATTGTAGAGATCAAGTGCTGCTTGTAGAATAGACATTTATTTTAAATAATGAACATACCTGGAATTAAAATTATATGAAGATTTTAAATTTGGAATGCTGCTTGGAATTCAAACCCCTGTGTGTTGGCTGCAAAATGATTGGGAGCTAGAAGAGGATTTTTCCTTGTCAGCATGTTACCCCATCGCTGCCTGCGGCAGGGTTCCTTGCTGCTTCTGGAGATGCTGGGCATGGCCATTGCATGTGGCAGCATCCCAGGCTGGATACTTTGATCGAGGTGGCGGCTCCCACCTTACCAACGTGCTGACAGTGACACTGACTGTGTCACTGAGATGGGTGGGTGGAGTGCCGTGCCAGACAAAGCACTGTATTTTAAATACTGTGTTGTGAAGCTGTGGGATTCACTGCAGTGTGAAATTAAATGTACTTGCTTTCTTGAGTGTGATCAATCATGCTGTATATGATAATTGACTGCTTCAGGATGTTAAGTAATCCTTTTCAGTGAAATGATCCCTCGTTATCCCTATGCACAGCTTTGCACAGGTTTCTAACTTACCGGATTTAGTCTTTCTCTCTGAATGACCTGATCTTTATAGTATTTTTGGCTACAACCTCCTTCGAGGATTGAGACTCAATCTACACTGACAAACCTCATATTTCTAAACCATCTGTTTGGAGCCCTTTCCTTCCTGCTGTGACTGATGTGTTATTTCTGTGGAAGTTAAAACATCTGCCAAGGGAGAGGTGTGAGGCAGGCTGTGAAACCTCTGTTTTCAGGTGTCCCTGATGTAAGTGCTTTTTTGCTAGAGCAACCCCCTCATCCCAGGAATGTTCATCTACTCCTCTTTCTGACAGTATAATCAGTGAAAAGGTGGAAGGAAGTTACATCAAATCATGTGGTAATGTAGTAAGGTTATGCAAGCTGGGAAATAGATTCTGTAGTGAAGTGAGCCTTGTGCAAGATAAAGTTGGTGTGTGCAGTCCCAGATTTGAGTAACAGCAGGAGTTTCATTTGATCGGAGGCGTTCAGCAATGATGCAGGCTGCGTCAGCGTGACCTGCTGCTGGTTTGACACTGGACTGTCTGAGAAGATCTAGTCCTGCGCAGGCTGTGAGGCTCTCCCTGGGGATGATTACCAGCCTGAATAAAGGCTGTAATAAACAGGGAATTGCAGATAAACCTGGTCTCATGCTTGGACATCTCTCTATCCTCAGCAGAGCACTTAAACACGTACTTAGCTTTGTGAACTGAGCCCATCCTGAAGAGCTTTGACAAACGGAGGTCACTAAGAGGGTGCCTCTGCACTTATTTTTTGAAACATCCAAGGTTGGCTCCCTGCAGTGTGACACCCTCAGCTTGGCTCTAACTGCAGATAACGCCTCGGGGTTCAGCACAATGGCACACTATCTCTTCCTGCACTGCAGAGCGCTCTTCCCTTTTGTCCGTACGGTGATATTTACAGCTTGAGTTTTATATGTACTTAGTCTTTCTTACAAGGCTTCTGTTGCAAAAGCATGTTGCAGATCAAAAGGACAGCACATTGTGTATTTTAATTTAAATACATCATTACTAAACTCATAATATTTACTAATGCCTGCGATTAAGATCACTTACTAGCGTCTTACTAATATCATACAAAATAAATTAATACTAGCAGCTCCCTAGGGTACCTGATTAGAAAACAGTATTTGTTCTGTTGCTCGGTTCCTTGTCTATCAGACTCCAATCAAAAATTTGCTGCAGCCTTTTCTAATGATTTAAGTCATTTTTAGATCCGCTCCCCAATGAGACATAAATTCTTTTTTTCCAGACAAGGAAATGCCACTTCTACCTTGTTCGAAAGCTGATGTCACAGAAAACGACCCCTTTAATTGACAGTATAGGCAGCTTGTTGGTTGTTTAACTAATGGCTTAAAAGGTCACGCCGCTGCGACTGTGCAGTTCAGCATTTCTCCAAAGAGCTGACCTTACTGAAAAGCACCCTCTTGTCCTGTGCTTGCAGGTGAGCACACCACCAGGCAAATGCCCAACTTGGCATTTCTTTCTCGCAAAGCAAAGGGTTTTTTTGTCAGGGGCTAACGTTAATAACTCTAAATCAAACTCGGAAAGCAAGCGACAGCAAATAGCACCCTCCCTGCTCTTACCTGATGCGTAGCTTTGGGAATAGACTTTATTTCCCGTGGGCCAAAAGACCAAGAAGTTGGGTTTGTGTGTGAAAGAGAGGAGGAGACAGTCTTGTGAGCACAAATTTAGTTGGCATTGAAAGGTTTCTTCCTCAGGCTGCACAGGGCATAGTTATATAAACCTGGATTTTAACAAGTCCCATTTTGCCTTTGACAGCTGCTTCCCTCGTGATTTGGGAAAGATTGCCTAAGGTTGCTGCCTTGCTTTCCCCATCTGGAAGGCTACAACGCTAGACTCTAACATGCTGACTGTGCAGGCCTATTTGGAGGATTAGTTAATGCTTTTGAAGTGTGTTGTAAATCCCGTGCGCTAGTCGGACAATGCAAAAGCGAGCAATAGTCTGTGATTTCTTCAGTATGCTCTACTTATTTCGTAACTCTACATCTGCCCAGATGCACAGTAGTTTCTACTTCTCTCTTCACACACGTCATTTACGCTGATGTTTATAAGGTATAACAGGTCAGGACTAAACTGCATTTTGATAGCTTCTTCTCGCAAAATCATCGCTTTATTTCTAGAGCCTATGGTCTCTGTGTGTGAAGAAGCCCACATTGCTATCCCGTGTGACTGAGAGGCAATGCTGGGGCACTCTATTTTCTTAGAGGGAATACATTGGGGATCTGAAAGTTCTGTGACAAAATCCTTGTCATACTGTTTTAATTTGAGGTGGGACTGGAACAGAACACCCCCTTAGATAATAGCATGCTTCCTAAGAGGCCATGCATGGCAGGCTGCAAGAATTAACCTTAGCCAAAGGATGAAGGGAGACTTCCCTCCCTACAACAAGCGAAGCCCTGGGGCCACACTTGCATCTTGGATCAGGAGCTCTCTCTCCTCCTCAGGCCAAGAAACCGCCCGGTACAGCGGCTGCTGCTGCGTTAGTCAGCACCAGCTCCATGAAAAGGGTTGGTTCACAAGTTCCCAGGAAAACATTCCTGTTTTTAAACAGCAAATGGCTTGTCAAGTAAATCGAAGCTGGCACAGATTATCCTTATTCACTTACAAAACTGATTTTCAGAGATTAAAAACTGTGATGTGAGCGTGAAGAGCTTTGAATTTTTGAGTTGCTGGGTTTGGATTTTTTTCTTTTTTGGCAAACTGACAGGAAAAGATGAGGGGGTTGCTTTTTGCCAAAGAAGGAAATACAATGTAATTTTGTAGCAAAATCTGTCTTGTCTTTTCTTTTCAACTAAGGCTCTTAAGCAATATGAAGTGAAGCATCAGTGAAGAGAGATTGACACTATTTCATTGCATTTTTTTGAATGGAGCTATTTTCCCTGAAGATCAGTTTATAGTCACAAGTGCAATTAATGGCTCACGCAGCAAACGCTGCACTTCAGTGTGCTGAGGCTTAAGAACAGGCAAACCTTTGCATGTGTCAGATGTGGACAAGCTCAGGTAGATGCAAGCTCTTTTAGCTCTGAGTTAAAATGACAGAGAGTAGATTCTGCTTCTTAGACTTGTGTCAGCGTGTCTGCGATTTGTAGATTGAATCCAGACGACGTGGAGCTCAGAGCTCTGCGAGATCCCAGCTCCCTGCACCCATTGGAGCTGTTGTCAGCTAGTGAAATTCCATAGGTTGCTCCAAGTCAAACGCTGAAGATTTGGAGTGGTGGCACGTACAGCTTGGCTAAAGGTCAGTCTTGAGACCATTCAGGCGACATGCGGAATGCTTCCTTCCTGCTAAAGCCTTGTGGGCTATTTGCAGGAGAGCTCTCTGCAGCACAGCTGGAGTTCCCTGGCTTTGGGGATGTGCTCCACTCACTCGTGGCACCAGCATGATGGACTGAGGTCTCACAAGCCTTACGCGTGAGGCGGTGCTGCCTACTGGCAAATGATACCATCAGCATGAGTGGAAGATGACAAGCTGGCTTGTGCAGGGAAAGAAGTTGTCCTCAGGGTGATGCAGCTTGTGTTGTTTTCTTCCAAGCTGGGGTTAGATCGGGTACTTGTAAAGAGATGTTACCTTACCTGCACCCAAGGCTTTTAAATTGAACATAAACATGCAGAATTTAAAGCTGCACAGAAAAAACTAAAAGCTTTGGTCTAATCTAACATCCAGCCAAGACTCTGCTTGTGCCTATGGGAGTTGGGGAGTGGAAGGTCAGATTTCTCCTAATCTCTTTCCTGTCTTTCCCTCTGTATGCAGACAGACTAACAACCATCTGACCTAGGCACTTTGAAGCCACATGAAGTCAGGTTTTAGCTTTTGGAGTCACAAAGGCATGTAGAAAACGAGCTACATGATTCAGAAGGAGTTTCTATTGCCTGAACACCCTCTACCCCAGCCAAAGCATTTCAGATAAGTGGCATCTCTGCAGCCTTGAAAATTGTGCCTTTGTATGTGTTGAAATTGTGCACTCACAACATGAGTATAGTCGAAGGTAAACAAAACTTTTTCTTTCCTGTGTGCCACAACCATGGCTCCTAAAGCTAGCCTAGCATGCTGAGGGTGAATGAATTTTCAGTGCAGACATCCATTTTGCGTAACTTGTGCAGCTGTCATGAGACATCCCTGGGGCCCTGGATTGTGCCTGTTGATGTGTGGTAGTTTGCAGAATTGGAAGCTGCTTATAACCTGTGTCCTGTGGTCAGATATTCAAAGACATCTAAATATCATCTAAATACCTTTGACTGGGTTTTGTAAGACTTCATAGTCTTTTTTTTTTTTTGATAAAATAGGTAATTTCTTTTTACTGTTTGCAAAATAATCCACATGCACGCTTTGAATTATTAATTTCTCTTCTTTATGCATATCCTTCCAAGATCCTTTTTAAAGAGGGTTTTTGAATATATTTATTTTTTTGGGGAGTCTGTGTCCTCACCTGCCAATGTGTTTAATATAAATTCACTGTCTGTCCTTGCAGATTACATTATGCAGTCTGGGGTGATGGACTTTTTAATAAAGTGAATATCGGAGACAGATTTGATAAAAGACATGCCACATCTAATGATGTTTAATGAAAATAAAAGCTTTTGGGTTTGGTGTTCTTCCCGTTAACTTAAGTGTGATTATATTTATTGTCCATCAGGCAGTTCAACACAAGCTCAGTCAGAAAACGAAATTTTAGTGTTACAGCAAAAATAGAAAACAGGATGAATGCTTCAGTTGGGGGACAAATAGGGTTTACGAAGGTCACATTAAATCTGTGGAAACATTGTCACTGGCTTCAGGAGGGACCAAACTGGGTTGCAAATATTGCAGGGAAGAAACAAGAATAATACTGCAAATATTTCTGATTGTGGTTAAAGTCGTGTGTTTGATGTGTAACAGGATCCTTACATTTTCCCTGATGTTCTTTGCCTGTTTCTGGTGGCTCTTTCTGGAGATACTGGAGTATCTGAACAAGGCTTGTTCCACTTCTCACGTAGCTTTCCTAGCTGTGATGAAGAGCGTGGGCTTGGCAGGGTACAGTCACAGGTACTCTGTAAGACAAGCAAAAAAAGTAAGACCAGTGAAAGCAATGATGCTTTAGAGAATGAGAAGACTTTCTTATAAGATCTAAGTATGTACTTAAAACTGAGCATATGTTAAGATTCAAGGGCATTGATTTCATTGGGGCAGAGATGGACACCCAGTGCAGGTTTTCTACTAGCGGATTTGTGGGTTAATGCCAGATCAACTTCCCTTGCTGACCAGAATAATGTGAAACCAGACCACTGTTAGAGAGTTTCTACAGCTGATTGGAAAAGCATAAGAGACTTAAGAAATGTAGCTTTTAAAAACTTCACCATAAAAATATTTAGAGTTTTCCCGTTGATCTAATGAAAAGTGATCATTTTGGGGAGGGGGAAAGAGGTCAATTTTGTTCTGTTTTTTTCTTTTCCCCATTCTTTCTTTCTTTGTTTTGTGTAAAGGAAATAATAAAGCAGAAATATAGACACCAAGGCAAGAGAAATATAGGAGCCTGGGAAACTGGGAATAAAACTGCTCTTATTCTCCCTTCAAAATAGAGAAAGTCTGCAACATTTGAAAAATGCCTCAACACTCCTGTTGTAAAAGACCGTTTTTTTTCCGTGAGTTGTTGCCTAAAAATCAGTAGCCATATTAATTTCAGAAATACCACAAGATGAGGTAACTTTTGTGTAGCTGAATATAAAGTGAGCCAAAGCATACACCAGTGGAAAATAAGTAAAGAAAACCTCCAGACCATTTTCTTTGAAGTGTAACAATTACTTCAGTTGCTCATCAGGTTTAGAATTGATTACAGATTTTGTTTTTCAGAGAAATCAAATACAGAATAATTTAAAATAAATTCTGTTGCAGGGTTTTTGTAAATGTCATGTGCAAAACACACCAGGTCCCACTGACCAGTTTTCAAAGGACTGGCTGGAAGAAATAGTAGCTGGCTATAAAGGAGGAATTAACAATTTGAATAATATATGTGACAAAAAGAAATAAGGTTGACCAAAAACCCTTGCACTGTAAAAACATTCTGAAATGAAAATTTGTTATGTTTAATTTTTGCTAAATGAATATCTTTTATACATAGAGATGGCATTAAATACTTGGTGTGGTGTACTTTCGTGTGCCGTTCTGCATGGTTTACATAGGTGTGTTTGTGTCTATAGGAGTTATACATGCGTATGTCGCAGGTAACACATGCAGCAGCCTTTATCTTCATGTACCAAAATATTCTATGAATGAACACAGCATTCTTTTCATGGTCTACACATATTCATACATAAATACGAATACATATTCCTGCCGTGGTTTGGACCGGACTGGCCACTGAAATGAATGACAATTCCCCAAGAATACATAACGCACCTTTGAATCTTTCAAACACTGGGGATACACAGCACTCCCCAGAACAGGGTAATACTTATTAATCATAAGAGCAGTCGTTCTTGCTTTGTTCCTTGAGCAGAGACAGCAGCAAGTGTCTCTCGGTATATTTTAGCCCTTGGGTGGGATGAGCAGAGCTGGTGCCTGGCAGGTGGGTCCCTCTGGCCGCAGGGAGGGATGAGGCTCCCCCAGCGGTGCTTGGGAGGGAGAGGAGATGCTTCTCCGGCTGTGATGGCGAGCTGGGGACCAGCACAGCAGCCTGCACTGCTGGGGCTGTCTCCTGCCACCCCATTGTGGGGAATACCGCAGCTTGCAGGAAGTCCTGTGTCATTCCAGGTCAACTATTTGTGTACCACAGTGTGTCAGCTTAAAACACATTGTGTGCAGGAGGGGATGGCCCAGTTCTGTGGGCTCCTAAGAGCTGTCAAAGGTTGAATCCTGCCGAGGGAGAGGAAAATTTACCAGAGAACAGACAAGTGCTGGTTTCTGTTTTGCAGCTACCAATTTCACATAGGAAGATGGGTCAAGTCAAAGTCTTAGATTAGACCTGTTCCAAAATTGGGTGGATTCACAAAGCAAACCCTGGCTGAAGGGGATGGGATCTGCCCTTAGCGACAGCCACAGCTCACTGGAAAATGAGCAATATCACCATTGCCAGCTGGGGTTTTCTTTATTCCAAGACTCACAGTGACAGGACTCGCTGCACCACCCACACTTCACAGCAGGGTCGAGCACCAGCAGCTCTCACTTCATAGAGCAAGGGTGGTCCAAATCCCCAGCTTTTGCAAAACCTCCCACTATCTGCCTTCTACTGCAGCTCCTGAGATATGGTTTGTATAAATACAGTTTGCCAAACATGTCAAAATCAATCCAAGTGAACAATGCTATGCAACTTTGAGACAGTTTACCCAGGATCGTATCATGACTTTCCTAACAAGACGCGATGCATCAACTCAGCAGGCCAAATATTACCACCTTTTTTCATTCTGAATATCACTTACTAACGGGTTTATTTCTGGTATAGAGAGGCAACTGCTGGCCCATGAATTTTTTAAATTAATTTTGGAGCTTCTATGCTACTCCTATGTGTCATGGGGTACTCTGCAGATGCTCAGAAGATGCATATATGTAACTGCCCCCCCCTCCCCCTTCCATTGGGCATAATTTGGTATATATTTCACAAATGTCTATGCTGCTTGACACATTTTTAAATAAGTAATGAGAAGGGTCTATTCTTCTGATTGCAGCATTCCTAATGATGGCAGTGATGAAGTAAATGACTCTAACCCCACGTCAGGATGGCTTTTAAGGCAAGGAAATGGTGACATGAATAAGGAATAGGTGTGAAACATAATCATTCAAGGGAAACAAAAAACATGATGTTGGTATGAATTAGAGCTCTTGCTCATTTCTGACAGAGCTCTTGTGTTTCCACTCTGGTTAAATTTAAGGAGTTTTGGGTCAGCTCTCATCAGTGAGAGAGGAAAATCTGTCTGCTGGTTTAGAACGTCTGGACAGCTGCCGAGGGATATTGATAAGTGCACAGTTAGAGCCCCCCTCCCCTTCCCCTTTTCTGTGGGCTTTGTCTGCCTTGTGACTTGTGCCACCCAGAGTCGCGGTTGGGGAGGAGACTACTTTTGGCACATGGGGTGCTAATCCTGGCCAAGCCATGGCTGAGAAGCTCCAGTGACAACCTGGAAGGTTTAGCTAACCCAAGTTTCCATCGTGGAACACAGACGAACTGCTGAACACCCCAAAACCCGGAATCCAGCGCTCTTCATTCCCAGTGCCTCTGGGGCAGCGTCTGTTCATTTTAACTCATCTGTGTTTTGGACAAAAAGGGAGCGATTCCACTAGGCTACCTAAGGTTCCCTGTTGTCATTTGTAGATCTTTTCCTGCCTGCACTTTGCAGTGGATCATTAATATTTCAGGTTTATTTTCCATTCGGCTACGTGCCTGCAGCACACAGCTGATTCTAGCATAAAAAATTCACAGCAAATTACAGCTATCCGGAGGTCTGGTGATTGCCGGATGAGTCAGGCCCAGGGTCCCACTGCAGTTTCTCTCTCTGCCTCTCCCCTTTTTTGGGTGCTGGGCCGCTGCAGTGTACTTGGACCTGTGCAGGGTTATTTGTGTTCCTTTGCAGGGCTTCAGCATAGGAGTTGTCAAACAAAGATCAATCTTATCAGAGTGCTGTGTCAGTAGATTGTGTGTTGAGAGGTGGCGGCATCAGAGGTTTTTAATATACACTTCAGTGTTGTTACTGCAAGTCATTCTTGCTACTATAGTCTACAAAAGACCAACACAGGCCCCTCTGTGTGGGCTACATAAATGCACAAAAAGGAGAGTGGGGATACAGAAAGGTACTGACACGCAGCATAGAGGTTAGATACCTGGTCCCAACGGGCTCAGCCCAAAAACGGGTTTGGGTATTCCCCCCTGCAGCCAGCGGAGGCAAGTGAGGGCCTCTGAGTCTGGAGAGCTGCGGCAGATGGGGAGAGGAGAGAGGAGCCTATGTCCTTATTTTGAACATGCAAAGCTGCAGCACAAGGAAGTTAAGGCTGGAATTGAGTTTGTAGGTGAATGAGCTTAACATGCTGGGTGGGTGGAAGATGCTAAACTCTTCTGAAAAGCCAACCCTTGATTGCAGCTGCTGAGCACCAAGAAATCTGACCGCTGGCATGGGAGTCAGTCTGGTAGCACCTTCTGAGAATTGAAAAGGGACTGTTGCCTTGAAATCTGGCACAAAGCTACATGAACAATGTCACCTAGGCAGTGGGAATTTTCTTGCTCTTCTCAGCTGCGTGTGTTGGGAGCAAAGGTGTCATAAGCAGTTAATGGAGAGGGGTGGACTCAGAGGCCTGCAGCAAAGCATGTAGGTGCTCCGTCGGCGTCTCTGAAGGGGGTGAATCATGTTCATCTGTTTCAGTACCTCGACTTGGGGGAGACTACGCTATGGTTTTTTGGTTTTTCCTCTGTTCAAGTCATCTCATGGGTTTTCTACTCTTATGAAGCCTCATCACAGAACAGGGCTGGGTAGCAGGGATTTTTGGACGAGCTAATTTATAAAACATGTTTAGCAATTCACTGCAGCACTTTAACGGGACATACCCACTGGTGGGATTCAGGGACATGTCTCTCAGTGATAGCCGCAAAAAGTGACATGGAAAATACATTACTCCAGTGCACTTAAGGACATGAAAAAATAGATTTAGTGTATCGCAGAGAGCAACTAATTTCTCTCTCCATGCATGAACAGCTGTAAGAGAGACATCTCTTCTGTATCTGCAGCACAGAGTAAGCATGCCTGAGCTCTGTCCTCGCCAGTACTGAGGCTTGCTAGAAAAGTTCTCCAGTCTTTCACAACAGTTTTTGACTGCGGAAGGGGGATGCTTCCATTTCTGAAGTCCTGCTGAAGTTGTGTTATTCTTTTAACTTACGCAGTTGCTTGGTGCTGTGCTGTCGGATCTCTTTTGCCAGGCATGTGACCAAGGTTTCCCTCTGGTCCTGGGTGCAATGACCTAGACCAATCCCATGGAAACTGCTTTCTCTTTTTTAATAGCTCTTGCAGACACATTTGTCAATATTTCAGCCTCTACTTTTTTTCCCCTAGACTTTCTAAAGGCTGGGGCCATGCATTATGTGGAATTATTTATGGATCTAATGTCAGTAACAGCCCGTTAATATCTGTGCCACTTTTCTGAAGATTGCTTTAAAGTGATCTGGGGGCCAGGGCAATTGCTGGCAAGCCGACAGCCCCCCCTGCTCCTTTCCCAGGGCCTCCCATTTCCGCAGCACCAGAGGAAGATTAGAAGCATCCAGCAATGCGTACTCGGGAAGTTATCAATAACCTGGTGATTAAGGACTGGCACTTCTCAGCCACTGGTAAATAACATTAATTAGCTGATGGCTGAGGTTCACATTTACTGATATTATCAGCCAGTAGCAAAGACCATCCTAGTAAGAGCCATTTGTTTCATAGCACTGGGGAGCTGCCATTAGGCCCAGTTGGATGGTAGACAGACAGTAAGGTCTGAATTCTTAGGGTCTGTCAGCTAGGAAATCTTCAATATTTCCATGAATTTTCCCTCATTTGTACATCAGTGGATTCAACCAGCAGCCTTTTATTCACTTATTTATTGAGAGGGTAATGGTTTATGCAGTACTATGGGGCTATGAAAGATCTGCTGGCATAAGGCAGCAAAAGGGGAAGAAAATCCTTGATTTCAAGTTACAACTGACATTTATTATTCATTTTGATAAGGCCCGGTAGGACAGTGTTTTGTTTTCTGGCCAGTAAAACTTGAATCCATTAGGGCTGCCTCTTGCTGTGTAGAGCTTAAAGCATGTGCTGTCTATGGTGTCATGTTTGAAGGGCTGGGTTTTGTCTATTTATTAGTTGTCTGGTGCCTCTGTGTCTGAAAATCTGAATGTGCTCCAATCTCCCCACTCTTCCTGGCTGATGGCATCCTTGTTAATGTCTCCCGAATCTATAGCCCAAGGTCAGAGGATGCAGTAAATTCAGAATTGATTCGTTTGAGGTGATAGCAGTCATCCGATAGCGAGCAGGAGAAACTTCTTTTCCATGCCCCATTGCCCTCTAATGGCCAGTATTGAATTTGCACAGCAAAGTGGACAATTCAGAGGGCCAGGTAGGAACTACTGAGGAAATCAGTCTGTTGTGATGGTCCAGTGTGTGCTTTATTTTCAAGAACCCCCCAAAACTGTTCACACTGAAGACTGGTTTAGGGGTGCAAAGAGCAAAAGGCATGCTCTCTCTTGGTAGCACCATCCCTCGGACAGATGGAGGGAGGGGAAAGAGGATGGTAAATTCAGACATTGAAAAGACACAGGAAAAAAAAAAAAGAATTTTTGTTTTCCCATGGTTTAACGGGAGATGGAGGAGTGGAGTGATCACCCATATTAAAAGAAACTGCCCCAAAACCAGTGTTAAACTGCTTCGGTTTTGTTCTGAGAGCAAGAGAAGGGTTTGGCACATGGCTCCAGCGTAGCAAACGCAAATTCAGTCAGTGTCAGTTCACTGGTGGTGATTGCACTGTGCCAAAATCCCTCCTGTGTCTTACTGTGCAATGCCAGCAGGTGGGCTTGCTGCTCTGCTGCACCACCTGTGTGGCAAATGATGCTGAGCAAGGGACCTGGAACCGGGAATAAGGGAACAGCTGGGCCCGCATCAAACTACTGCAATTCGGGGAAAAGCCTGAGACCACAGAGGGAAATACATCTGAGTGATGTACTGGTCCTCTGGGGTTACTACTGCAGGCTCTTGACAATTAGAGTGCTGAAAACGTCTTCAGCTTTCTTGGGTTCACTTTCCTCTTGCAGTAGAGGCTTTTTGACAGTAGATGTCACCTTTGCATAACAGAACAATAGACTGTATGTACAGAGGAGCCCTTTTGTGCAAGGCCTGGCTGGAACGACAGAACATGTGCTCCACCACAGGAGATACAATCACCTGTCCTATGGATGCCAAGAAAAGCTGTAAATCATAAGCTGCTATAGGTGCGTGCTCTTATGTACGTTTCTTAGGTTTCTACTGCAAGTCCCTGCTGAGGATGGATGCTTGGTCAGTACAGCACTCGCACTCCGCTCCGGTGCTGGGGTGCAGGCTTTGCTTACTGAAAGCATTCAGATATTAAGGAGGTTTGAGCCCATACAGGTCAGACAGGGTACTGGTTTTCTGCAGGAGAAAGTAAGCCCAAGCTCCATGGTTCAGGAGTTGAGTCTTAAGTAATTAAGAAAAAGCAAGTCTCTAGACTTTAGCTTGCTTCAAATCTCTATATCCTTGGAAAATTCTTGAGTGCTCGCAAAGCGGAAAAGGTTGGAAATCATGAAGAAATAGGTTTAAGGCAGCAGAAAAACTGTGATGTAGTATCTTGGCAACCCTTATTATAAACTTAATTCAGCTTTACTGGCTAACTTGTCAGGGTTTGGCGATACCTCTGAATGATCTTTCTGGTCCGAATTGGGAGTTTTGGGGATTTAGCAATGTTGTAAACGATCCCACTATACACTGTTGTCATCTGTTTCATGTGCAAATGGTGATTTTTAAAAAAGAAAACAACTATCTCCAGTTTAGATAGAATACTTCTAATACAGAAATCTTTGTAAATACATTAATTATGGTTCATAAAAAATAAGTTCTAAATCTTTACACCATAGTCAAATACAGATAGATTAAAATCCATTTCTGACTCAAATAAAGAAGCAGTTATCTGAAGCAGAGGAAAGCTATGGTCTTCCAATAAAAATCTATCCTAAAACAAAAACCCCACCTCACTTCTCAAGCTGAAGACTGTAATTTCATCACATCTGTGTTTTGCAGAGCATACAGTACTTGATTGGCAACCTCAAAGTGAGCCTAGCCCAAAAGAAGAAATTGCTTTTTTTTTATATGCATTTCAGTATCGGAGATGATTGATCTGCGGCGTGCAGCTGCAGTAACAGTCACTGTAAATAACAGGGCTCTGCATTTGGAAAGTGACCCTGGTTATGTGGTCAGTAGCCAAACAAGATTACGTAGATCAGGATTTCAGCAGGTCTGAGCTGGTTTGTGAACTTTGAGTAGGAGGTTTCAGGCCCTCTGAGGATCGGGCTTCTTTCAAAGTCCTAATATAGGCCCTGGTCAGCACCAAGTACAGGTAAAGGTTCGTATGCACAGTGCTGGCCCGAGGCCACAGATGGTGTTTTGGCCATTTGGCAGCCACATAGTCTTCTCTAGCCGAGCCACTACCTATGCCCAAGGGCTGGAAACCAACTTCCTGAGCCACAGTGTGATCAATTTGGATCTGTGTTCTGATTTTGATCCTGATCCAAACCCAAATCCAGTTCAAACTGCAACCTCTATAAAATCTTGAGTTCTTTGGGTCCAGGGCAATTTTGTTTCTCTCTCTTTTTTTTTCTTTTTTCTTTTTTTTTTTTCCTGGTAAAATTTTGGTTCCTTGAAAAACACTTCTGTGTGCTTTAACTTAAAAATACTGATGCCAACCGCATGAATAGTATCAGTGCCAGCGGTAACAATAACATCAGTGCCAGCACCCTCACAGTATTATTAACATCAGCGCCAACAGTATCATGCAGATACATGCCAGCCGGCCAATAGTGTCAACAGTGCTGATGCCAACAGGCCAGAACGAATGAAGAGCCCCTCAGTAATAAACCAGCGTGCAAAGCCGCCTGCCGTGGTGCTGTCCCACAATAACAAACCCCTGTGCCCGGCTGAGTTCTCATTAGCAACTTTACAATAACACGCCCTGCTGCAAGAGCAATTAAATGAAAACACCAAGGTGTGTATATCCTGGAAGGGAGAAAGACTCAGATATTTTTGGAACTGAGGGGCAAACGAAATAAACGATTAAGGATTTTGTTGACTGTGCTTTTCTAAATTTTTCTGTCCAAGTGCAGTGGTGGCAGCCGGAACACTATTTAAACTGGCACAGCCTGAGCTCTGCGAGCACTTGCAAACAGCAGATGGTTTGACTCTTGTGTGCTTTGCTTTTGAGTGTATCTCCAGTTCTACCTACTCAACAGGGGAATCTTGTTTAACAGGTAATCTAAGGATTGATGAGAGGACCCGATCCGAAAGGATCTTTCCAGAATCAATGCATTTCCGGTGTGTAATCTTATTATTCCAAGGGTAGGACAGGCTTTGAGGATGCAAACTTTTCTCCCAAGGGCAGGAAGGATTTTTCTTTTTCCAGAACTTGCAACTTCCACATGAAGGAGAAGGTCTGGTCTGTTGCTGAGGAGAGGGCTGGCAAAGATCCAGAAACGTAGCAAAAAAGTTTACAATTTACAAACATATAGTAGCCATACTTTCCCTGATCTTCTCAGGTCTGGAACCAGAACAGCAGAGTAGATGCAGGGCATTCCAGTGCAGCCACATCTTGCGGTGGTGGCCGAAGAGTTAGGATGTGTTAAACAGCTTTCATGAGTTACTCCCAGTCTACACCTCAGTGCAAGCAGTGTTTCTGCTTCATTTCCTTTTGGACAGTAGCTTGATGTCATCACCAAAGAGTTCCTCGCTCTTTGAAAACGAAATTTTTTTCTTTCAAAGCAGCTGTCAGTCAGTTGTTCTTTTTTTGAAGAGAACGGGAAGACTATCTTGGTTGCCTTTGCCAAAAGTGGAGGAATCAAGGGACAAACAAATTGTCCCTGAAAATTTCAGATAGCTTGATCAGCCCTGCTTCAGAAGCTTCATACTCTGGGATTAATTGGAGGTTTTAAAGCCTATATGAAAAAGAGTTAAATGAATCGCAGTGTGCCTGGTGCAGTTTCAACGAATTACATCCCGAAAGAATTGCTGTTCATGTTTGAACTCGGGTTACCTTTGGTGGAGGTGGAGGTTTGCCTTTGGGAACTGGGAGATGAGCAGGCTTTCTCTCTGGTGCCTGTAACAAAAATGTAGTTTCAATGTCATTAGGCTTTCCTGTCTGAGCAGCTGCAGAACCTCCACAGACCGCAGCTGCTGCCGCTGTTATCTCACGTAGTTACTACAGCCTTTTCCTAGTGGGAAAGCTAGGGGTGAATTAGATTAGCCTGTCCACGTACAAGAAGGCACGATAATACACGTACGCAAAGGGTATAGAGTTTCTGTTTCAGAAGACCACTGAGCTATTCTCAGTGTTTAAATTCATCTGTATTGAGTATCCATGCTCAAATAGGCTGCTTAGGAAGCTAAAGGTGATCACACGCTCAAGGTGTCTGTTGAGGAAAGCATCTCTAAGGGCAGTGGGATTTAAATGTGTTTTTATAATCAAGCAGCTATGTGGAGTTTTTTAATTGTCTTATTATTTAGTCCTGATCCACCATTCTTTACGCAGGCAGTACCATGAAATTACGTTGCCAGTGTGAAGATGGTTTCTACACCCTCGGATCAGGTGGACGGGGGGCTCAAATGCTGAGGCAGTAAATATTTGAGGGAGGCATTTTCTTTCACGTAGGATGCTTTGAGTTTATTAATGGCAAACGTTTGTACTCTTCTTGTTTCCAAAATTTTTTTAAGAATTAAAAAAAAAAAGAGGCACACGAATGGAGATCCCCTCACAGGTGGCATCTTTAGAGACTACCAGATCTCCACAATACAGGCACCATTGCAGACATCTGTAGTAGCAAAGATGCTCAGCATTTGCATTGCGTTTACACCTGAAATCCCTGTGGTGACTCCTACCCTAAAGAATATGTTGTTTCAATGTGATTTTTGTTTTTAATCATAGTCAGAAACTGAAAATACTAATTGGCATCTGGTAGTCATTTGCAATGCAGATGAAAGGCATGAAAAGTTGCAGGGTTATACTTACAAAAATCTCTTCTGTGTGAGAGGATGTTGGTTTGGTAGAAGGAACAGGAGGTGGGGGACTTTTTGGCCTTATGGCAGGCTGTAGAAGAAGAAAATATAAAACATATTGACCCTATATACATATATCATATGTGTGCATCCATATGTTCCCATGGGAATATGCAGGCTCGTGTTCTATATAAAAAGTGCATTAATAGGGGTAGAAGGATGCATTCATTTCAGAAGTAGGGATGTTCTATGCTATGTGGCCCTGAGAGAACACGCAGGGCCCTATCTGGAGAGCAGTGATTTCCCCAGCCTTTGGGATCAGATTGTCATTGAGGGTCTCCACCATGGCATGAACTGGTATGTGCGGTCTTCCCCAAAGCCAACATGAAAGCAAAGAAATCCTCTAGAAGTACTTACGCTCTGGCGCTGTGGTTTGTTCTCTTGCAGTGGAGGTATGGGAAGGAGAAGTTTCTTATCATTCGTCTGAAAACAGGGAACAGTTAAATCGGATGGAGCCCTTATCTTGTGTGTTATCTTTGCGTGCCCCTTTACTGCAGATAGGTTACTTGGGGACTTAGTGCCATGTGCTTTCCCTGCTCCCTCCCCATGCTGTGATTCACAGCAATGTCCTCTCAGCCCCAGACAAGCGTTTTGAAACCCTTGTGAAAGCGTAGCACACTTTGGCTGATGAGTTTAGATGTTTCAACCCCTCGGTTACAGTCCCAGGGAGACTGTAGCTGACCCAGCGCCTTCCTGCTCTTACCTTCTGGGCAGGTACTGCCAAGCCAGGGTGTTCTCTGTGTCTTTGTTCTTGATCCACAAAGACTTGGTTTGTGGCTCCAGGTCCCCTTCTGGTCTGGCAGCTATGCAAATATCACATATGACTGTAAATCTTACCCCGACTGAAGTAAAAAAACTTGCTGAAGTTGAATGCCTGCCTTACTCCTATTGGTGTGTTATATAGCCACGTCCTTTCTTTATTTCTTGATTTCTTACCCTTATTTTAATTATTTAGGATTAATCTTGAGAGCTACAGTTTCAAGTCTTCTGTTCTCTCCCAACTATGAGATTTCTGAAACAGCTCAACAAAGGTCATGGACCATCTTCCTTTGCTTTCCAGTGTCTAATTCCCTCCACCCCCTTTGAAAACCCCAGCTTAAAACCTATCCAGAACTTGCTTGGCTTTAGGGTTTTTTTCCCCTCAATGAGGGCAAGCATTTTACCTCTTCTTGAATACTCGGAAGCGGATAAGTAACACTGCTGCAGTTGCTGTGACAGCGAGGACAGTCAGCACACCAGCAACAATAGCGAAGCCTGTCAGGGAGAGAGAACACAAGTTGCTATTTCTTAAAAGATCCACTGTTACTAAGCAGTTTCCCATCACGATCATTGGCAAAGTAATTTTTTTCACAGGGTCTAGGCCCACTATCCCTCAAGCTTACGGCTCGTTCTCCTGCCACAAATGATGATGGAAAGGAATGTATTCTTGCCATTTTTGCCATATTTGAAGACTGTGGTTATTATCTGAGCTGTCTTCAGACCAAACAAACGTAGCCCTTTTCATCCATCCTCAAAGATCATTTCATTCCTCTCCTTTTTCTCAAACGGTGTTACCCAAAACTAGGAGCAGGCCTTTGGCATCCTATACAAGTAAGGCTTCACAATTTTCCTTCAACAAACCTATTTTAAAGCCTCAACCAAGCCACAGTGTTGAGAGCTGATGATGCTCTAGTGAACGTGGAGAGAGGACAAAACTATTTAATAACAAAGGCTTAGATTTTTTTTTTTCCCAAACAGACATGGAAATGTGTACACAAAGTATTTCCCCACAGAGGTAGATCAGTTAAATGCCAGCTCCATGCAGATGATAAAGAAATGAACTTGCCCACCTCCCTCACAGCAAAACCTCTGGGAGCTTGCCTCCACTCAAATTTAAGTGAGCTAATAATGGTGTGCTCATTATCTCAGGATGGAGAAAGGAAAAGCCTGCTACTCTAAATAATTTCCTGGGTGTTATCACTTCTGTCAGGTTAGAAGGAAAAACAGCTTGCTCTAGTCATTCATACAAGCTGCAGATGCACGGAGATCAGAGAGCTAGATACGCAATGTTTGCAGAGAAACAGTGTGGCCACCCGGTGCAAGTTTGGGCTGTTTCACTGGAGTTACAGCAACTCGTTTCAGCCAGCGGGTGACGGTACCCCATGTGCGGCCATGCAGCACTTACTGGTAACTGCTGAGGAGCTGTCGCAGGTTGGTGGCACCCATCCCTCTTCACACTGGCATTGCAACTCGTGGTCACACACCTAGGGAAGCGCAAAGGCAGGAATATCTTCAGGTTGGAAATAGGACTGAAGCTGTGATGTCATAAAGTTTCAGTGGCTCTGGATCAGGGTCCTGATAAGCTTATCAAAGCTAGGTCTGGAAACCCCCTCATATTTCACTTGGAGTAAAATTTAATAAAATTGAGCACAGAAAGTAGCAGTTTTGCACTGTAAAGGACAGGCCTGACTCTACTATTGGCAAGTGTTTCTGCAGTGAAAGCTACAGTAGAAGGCACAAAGCAGCAGTTGGTCTTTACACCCTTATTCTCTGAATGCTCAAATAAGATAAGCACAATTATCTTCCCAAAACAGAGGATGACCTGAAACAGAATAGCTGTGATACAGAATCTGTGTCCATCTCCTGTCATCTCCTTAGCAAAAATCTTGATACTGATCAGGTTAGACTTGCTTTCATAAAAATATAGGAAGCTTCTGACTCCTCAGCTTAAGTTCCAATGACTTAAATACTGTTGTCAATAAGATCTGTAGCTGATACACATAATCTTCTTGGTGCTTTTCTTTAAGTTAATAGCATCAAGGGCTCATATCTTACAGCATGTCCAGTACACTTGGCAGAGCAGTTGGTTGATCTAAAGACATCTTCGGCATAGACACATTCACCATGGATGCACACCTGAAATGTACAGGGCAAATGTTACCAAAGTGATTTACAGCTTTCAGAGCTTGCACATTATTGTGTAAAGTGATGAAGAGTAAAAGGAGGCATAGAAACAGGTCTGCAGATCACTTAAACCTACTTTAGGTATTTGATATGCGGATATAATTTTTCATTTGACCTTTGGGTATTTTATAGCAAAGAGGAGTGACAAAGATGTAGAGAGATCACTGCTTTTCACTCCTCTTCAATCCTTCATCCTTGCCCCCCCTTCCCCCAAGTAGAAATATATCACAAAGAAATTGGAAATAGCACTCAGTGATGCCTAGCATACCAGTTATGGAAATAATTTAAAAGAGCAATATATGTATGATCTTTTAACCCTTAATACAAGGTATGTTTCTGTTGCCACTTACTGTTTTGTACTGACATAAATCTAACAGCAGTCAAGCATAAGGAAATTGGAATAATAGCAGTTCTTGTTTCCTTTGCTGCTGATTTGTGATAGACGTAAGGCAGAAGGTATGGCAAATCAGATCAGCAGAAGTTTAACGTCACTTCAGTCTTCCCTTTTTAAGATCTTTCTTGTCTGGTAAAAGAGCTAATGATATAAGCAAGACTGAAAGAGGGGAAAAGTAAGGAGAAAAGCTATTCTCTACTAACCATCCCATTCCCACACTTCGTTCCATCGAGAATCATCCCTGGGTCTACTTCTCCATTTCTAGGAAAACTTGCTTTGCAGGACTCAAAAGTCACCAGGCTTCCATGCTGAGGCATCTCGTGCCCCCCAGTACAGAACAGCTTTCCGCACATTTTGTCGCTGGAAGGAGAACAAGAGCTGCTAGGACAACAACATGGCACAACAGATCTATCTGAGCTGGTCTCTCCCCAGCTTGAATTTGCTGTTCCATATAGGAACTCAAAAGAAATAGCTACAGAAAGGATTTTTGGTTTGTGGTATTTTCAGGTCAGTTTGTGAGAAGGTGGCAGGTTCTTAATTCATCTTAAGCTTATTAGGGAGCCCACAGTAATTTGCAGAAATAAGTATTTAACTGACCTGTCCTCAACTTCTGAGGTTCACCTGAGGTTCAAGTTCCCTATCCAAAATCCTTTCCCTCTACTTACCTGCACATGCATGCACACACAGGCAGTCATCCTCCCAAGCAGGCTTGCGCATATATATGTACACACTTGCTCTTTCTCAGACTGATCTCAAGATTTGCAAACTAGTTTTCTTAGCATTGTCTTTACCACAATATTCAAACTGAACAAGAAGAAGGGACACATGGATGTATGTGCCACCTAAAATAGCACACTCTTTGCTTCTGTTTCTTAATTTGAATAGGAGTGGTCTCTCTTCCCAAATCCCAGCAAATTCTGTAACACAGTGCTTACTTTTTTTTACACGGGACGTGACTACCTTTTTCTTTTCTGCAGTATCCATAATATACCCCTTTCTCGTTCATCCGGTAACAGGAAGCTGCACCTTCAGTAGCCTCTGTGAAGGAGGAAAATGCAATGGGATTAGTTTAGGTTCTCTGCCTGTGAAAAATAATAATATTCAATTTCCTTTCCCTATTTAAGAAATGGTCTTTCCCAGTGAAGTTGCACATGGGCCTAAATGACTCTCTGGCACTTCATGCATTAATTCTACAATGATATTGTGTACTGACAGCAGAACCTATCCTGTGTGTTCTCTCTCTCTCCCGTACAAACCTATAGACCTTGCCTAGGAGAAGGGGTGTAGTCAGAACTGGAGATGCTCCAGGACAGGGAAGAGGGTAAGCCACCATACACCTTCAGAGAAACATAAGGGCATGCTAAATTTGGACATTAATTTGAAATACAGACATTTCCTCTTCCTATCAAGCAAGGAATACTCAGCCAGCTCCATTCCAAAGTTATCTTAAAAGCATTGTGCAAAAGATGAATATGCTTACCACTTCCCATTTCCCTAGAAATAGGTTGCATTGTATGGTCTGAGCTTCAGCTCACATGATTATAATCACTCACAGTGTAAATATATAAATAATGATAATAAAGTGCATACTATGAACTAGAATTCATTTGTATAGATATGCTGTTCCTGATTTACAAAAGGTCTTTGATGAGTTGCTAGCAGACAAAGCCTATATCTGCCTCTCTCCTTTGACCTAGGCAACCTTATTTTTCAATGCCAACTTGTACTCACGTGGTCCAAAAGCAGCTTTGCACTGGTTTTCTCGGGTGGGACAGTTTCCCATGTAGCAATAACCTTCACCGTAGTTGCAGGGATGTCCATTCACACGGAATCGATCCGCTGGGCAATTTGCAGAAAAGCCAGTGCACATCTCAGCCAGGTCACAGTCATGTCTAACTGCTCGGCAAACAGCTCCTGGCTTTTTATACTGAAAGGAGAGCACAATACCAGACTTAACACAGCGCTCCTCCATGCTGTTGAAAAATCACAGCCAACAGAGGGCTAAAATTAGGGGAGGCAAATCCTACCCTCGCTGTACAAGTTGCACGAGGGGCCAGATCCATATCTAATTTAAAGTTGATTTTGTCAATTGACAAGATTTTTGCCTGGTTGTGCCTCAGCTTTTCTTTCCAGGAGAAAACGGGTAATCAAAATGCTCATTTCTCTGGGATGTTGAAAGATTGAGTGGATTGGTAGTTGTGGTGTAGTTTGGGATGGACAAAGTGTGCCTGTCGTTACAGTGCTATGTCATTAATTGCAAGTAAAGAGGATCAGCCCTCTTGAAAGGGGTATTTCTGCTTTCTCATGGGCAAAAAAAAAAAAACCCGTGCAAAATATGAGAAGCTAGTGATTAAACGGAGTCTTACTTGGCAGTTTTCACAGCACTCTCCATGTGCGCACATGGAACCTGCCGTCAGTTTGCACGTCTCAGGGTCGCAGCAGTCATTCGTGCAGTCCTGTGAGAGAATCGGCACTCAGAGCCCTGACACGCTGCTTCAGGGGCTGGTCCCCTCTGTAGGGGCTTCTCAACAAACCATCCTCTGCTTGGTTATCAAGGGAGGGAAGGGTATCTTGGACCTGTGCTTTGCTTTTCTGAAAACCATTTTCACTAGAAGCCATGCCAGCCATCGTGAGTGAGCGCATAAAGAATACCAAGTGTGTTTGATTATGAAAGCGCTGATAGAAGTTGTGCGGGGAAGTTGCTTATTTCTGCTGAGATGGTTTCATGTGTGTGGCTTTTCCTCTTTCTTGGTTCCCCTGTCAGCACAGCATGACGTACCATGCAGACCTCTTTCTCACCATTCGGCACGCACTTTATAGGGGTGACTACGTTGCAGATTAGCAATTTGATGACCGCAGTTTCTACAGAAATATTTCAGCTAGCTTTGAACTTGTTACCTCAGAAACTAACAGAAACCAGGTACTGTTCATGCTGAATAAAACCCTTTGCCTCTTCCAAGTATTATTTTATTCCCGGTTATGCAGATACCTCAGGAGTACCACAGTCGCATTCCTCTCCTTTTTCCACAAAGCCATTTCCACAGACTGGAGGTGCTACGATGCTGCTGATATCTGGGATGTTAGTTAAGCATTTTGGCATGTCATTCAACATGTATTTCTCAAAACTTTGGAGGCTGCAAGAGCTGAATTTCTTGGGGATGATAGCACTGTATTGAGAAAGCAGGAGGATTTATGTTAGGATTGGCACAGGCCAGGAAAAGCAATACCCCTTACAAGAGAAATAACACAAGTGACCATCCTCCCAAACTATTGGGTGCAACCATTTTTCCATGTCTATATATATAAATAAATTCAATGGCTATCTTCTACTTATAGCAGGAAAAAAAAAGTGGAAACAGATCAGAAAAAATTAATGTACTAAATGTAAACACTGCGTGTACTAAATCCCACATCTCAAAGCTTTAAGCCTGGCCTACACAATTTGTGCCTGGATGCTTCAGGCATTAGGAGTTTTCCACTGGGCTGTCCAGCAGAGGCTCAGGGTGTTCAACTAGAGACAAAAATTGAACTAAATTCCTATCTAATGGGTGTTTATTGAAGGTACAAGCACTTTCTGTGGTTTTCACAGGAAACATCTTCAGGGTAGAAAACAAAAATACCCTTTGGGTAAATCTTGGGGAAGCTCTGTCATCTGAGATACTACAGCAGTTTCATGCTGTCGTCATTGTAGGGAAGAAATGATTTATTGTTTAATGTGAAGGCCCCCACCACATCTGCAAAGCTAATGTTATCCAAAAGTGACTAAAGTTTTGTTTGAGTTGGGTTTTTTTTGGAGGGGAGGGAGTGGTGCTGTATCCATCCTGGAATATCTTAGAAGGGCCTGGAATTTCGTCATTTTTCTCTTCTTTTTGTATAATTTGAATAGAATAATCTCAGAGGACAAAAATAATTACTACCCCATTTTGGAAACTGGCAGTCTATCCAAAGCCCATCTTGAACTGCCCCGTGCACTAACGTGCATTAATACCTTTTTACCCAAACTCCTACCTGACAGTATCTGTCATGATACAAACTTTATCGCTACATGTGCAGGCTTCAGTGTCGTGACTCATGCCAAGGTTGTGTCCCATCTCATGTGCCATGGTAGCTGCAACTGCAATTTCATTTCTGTTATGATCCTGTAGAGATGAGAACAGGCTATTATTTTTGCAAGTATTATAGAACCAGTTGGAACATCAGAGAAGCCATGTGGCAAAGAAATAGGACAGTTTTTCCTCAGGTGAAATTATCCTCACTGCTACATAAGGATCGATATGTTGTTCAATCCATCAATCCGTGCGTGCATCTATTCCGGAGTTTATGCTGGATATTATAATAGCAATGAGATGATACCACTAATGAACATGAATAAATTGATATAATTAGTTTTTAAATAAACAAGAGGAAGTTAGGCTGCCAAGTAACAACTGAGTGTTAAGGGGAACTGAACATCTGACGCTCTTAATCCTCTCTCTGGATAGCTGTCTCTGTGCTTAGGGTAATTACATGAGTGCGGTATAATTATTACTCATTACACCAAGGTAGCTATTGTGTTATAGAGTTTTGTGTTCACAGAAAGGAAAAGCAGATGCCGTGCTCCATCTTTGCTCTTAGCTTGGTGTTTTCTGCTGCTTGGTAGGAGGGAGGAAAGGAGAAGTCCTGCTCTTTTGAGTGAAATCTAGATGTATAAACAGCAGGTGGTAGTAGAAATGCCTGAAGCACGAGACACAGCCTACTGGTCATACTCTTCCAGCATGGTATCGCAAATCATGCTGCTACACAATGCATCCCCCCACCTTGAAAAGCATTTTGGTTTTCCAATCGTCCTAGGATTTCCTTATGGTGTGGGAAAGCTGGAGTTTCATGTGGGTTGTTCCTCTTACCAACAAGCCCGGTCTCTGAAGCTGAGTGCAACAGTTGAGTTCCCGGTTGATGTTGGTAAAGTTTTGGGTCTGTGTTCCTGTTTAGGCTGAAGTTTAAGTACAGTAGTTTAGGCAGCTGTAATTAAGTGGCCAAACTGATGATATGCATTGTGACAGTGAGAACCAATTCCCTGTTCAAAACAGGGAACCTTAATGTAGAGGCAGAAAATTACTTATTTCTCTCCTTTGACTCTATTGGAGTATCCTGCTCTGAATACAGGTGTCAGTCTGATGTTGGCATTTAAATAACACATGTACTATGCTTTGTGTGTGCTTCCTTTACCCTTTGCACTTCATTTAAAATAAAATCTCTGACTGTGAGTTTCTACAGTCTAATAAGATAATGATATGAACCAGACAGAAGTGAAAGTGTCGTACACCAAATAATTTTCATAAATGTTCTTTGTTGGTTGAGTGAAAAACACAGAAAAGCTGTCAAGAAATAAAATAAACAAAAATAAATCAGACCTGAATAATACCTGCAGAATATGTATCACTGCATATGGATTTTAGAAAGGCTAATCCAATCGTTGTCCCCTCAAAGTCATAGCCTCTGCAAGGAAGAAGAAAGGTAGAGTGAAATGCAACGAAGTGACCAGGAACCAGAGCTGGAATCAATTCTGCTTTATTAGTTAGGCTGAAGGCTTTAAGCATATACTCACTTCCAGCTCCCTGATTAAGTACAATATTTCAGGACATACTTAAGATAACTGCAAATCAGAAAACAATTGAATACCCTTCTCATTTTAAATTTTTACTTAATTACATTGCAGTTCATCAGACTCAAAGCATCTGTTTGAGTGTGAAGAGCTTGATGAAGTGCTCTAAATGTAGCAAAGTGCTTGGATGAATCAGGGCCATTGAACGTGAGCCAGAATAGCGAAGTGAGTGCTGGTTTAGTTTGGCAATGTGTGTTTCCCAGCCATTAAACTTTGTGTCATGGCTCCTTAGGTTGTTAGACTGCACTGCGGTCTTCGGGCCACTCAACTGTTCTGGGACCAGGGCAAAGAAAAGGAGAGACTGAAAAGTAACGAAAGTTTACATTGCCTGTTTTGGCAGGGATTCAGACAGAAAGATTAGATACTACGTCCTAGCAGGTAATCGTGCTCCCTGAAGAAACTAAAGCAAGGAAAGAGAGCCTACGTTTATCTTTTTGTCCTAGAATTAATACAATCTGGTATTGGAAAGCATGAAATCCAGTTCAATATAGACAACGTCTCTGGTGGGTTGGTGACAAATTTTTGAAGAACAAATTCCTTTAACATACTTGGAAATGCGAACAGGAAACAGAATGATACACACGTGATTAGCTGAGCATTGTCGTTTTTTTTCCTCTTTAATAAATCTGACAGACGCCACTTCGAGAAACTGTCTAGAGTGAATCCTGCAGCACGACTCAGGAGGCATTTATCACCATCTGTCCAAATTTCTAGGCCAATTAAAGCCACGTAGATATTTATAGCCTTATAAACCTGCAGCAGAGAAACAGCGTTGCTGTAAAAATGAAGTACGTTATGAAGACTTCTGAAACAAACACTTATCCTGGTAATTGGTTCACTTTTGTGGCTTGCAATATATAGTCCACTCCAGACTTGATTTAAGCTTTTCTACACTTTGAAGTTGCAAGAAAAAATTAAAAAGACAAAACAAAACATGGAATCTTATTTTCCCTCACATTTAAACCAACAATAAAAATAGTTTTAAAACGCTTAAAATTCTTTAAAATACTTGAAAATTCTAGCAATATTTTGGAAGAAGTTTAACTTGCAAAAGAAATCAAGAATTGAAAATCAGTTAATTCGTTTTGAAGGATTTCAATCATTCACTTTAAAAGCTCTTAAGAAAATACAGTATAAATCTTTCTTTAACAATAATTGAGTTTATCGAAATCTCATATCTGAGGACAAAGAACAGGATAATATGGACAGATGTGTTAAATTTGTTTCCTAAATTACAATGAAGTTCAGTTTTCATTCTTTCCTATATGCAATAATGAAAATTCATGATAAAAATTATAAATAACTTCTAATTCGATTTCACTTTGCTGTATTTCCTCTTACCGTGTTGATGTAATTGACAATTCCAAATATCCTTTGTCTTACAGTTTTAACATCTTCCTCATACTTCTTATACTAAAAAAGTAAATATAGTAAGTTAGGAAAAGGAGAGAAAAAAAGTGATTTATCAGAAAAGAAATATCCCACAGAAGATTACCTTGCAAACCACACCGTACCTGGTCTACTTATTATCTTTTCAATGTGCTATTTTATCATACAATGTATTTCAAGATCAGACCATTTTAAATTGTATATCTATATGTAGGGTGCAGAAGACGACAGGCACTGCACAGTGTTTTCTGAATTCTTGTCATCTCCAGGTGGGATTTTCCAACTGAATTGACATTAGGAAACCCTATTCCTAGCCAAAGGCAGTGGTAGAACATAGTGTAGCACTGTAATTGCAGTAGGAGCCCAGGGATATGAGTAGTCCCTGCTTTGGAAAGCTCACCTCTAGCTGGTCAAATGAGAAAAAATCATTTCAGTACTCACCAAAGTATTGTCTGCAACTATGTAAACTTCCAGATACTTTTTTGCTTTCAGGTATGCTTTCATCTAAAGAAAAGATATATTTAAATGACTTCTAAGGCCTGTTTCAGTCTCAACCTTCACAATTTCAAACCCATGTATTAGTTATGAGAGCATTTCTTTAGCCAAGTCGTTTAGAATGGGACTGCCTTGTTTTAAAATGATGAAAGGTAGGCTAGATACTAAAATGCTTATTAGAATGATGACAGGTAGACTCAATATTAAGAAGTATTTAGATGTTTAAAGATGCCCATGGGCACCTATTAGTACATGCAGGAGGGCTTAACTTGGGTGGTGACTCTGAAATCTCAGATCTGTGAGATTTTTGCACTGTTTTTTCAGATCTGATTATGCTTCTCTATTTGCCATCAGTTCTTTTCTGGAAGTGCCACTAGACAAAGTGGGACTTGTGCTACTCACAGAGTTCTCCTATGGCCACAATTTCTTTTCTGACATGTACTTATTGGACTGTTGCTTAAGTAGGTACTTACTTCTGGGCTGTTGCTGGATTTGAAGATGTCACTGATGGGGTCATTTGAATCTGCTTCCCAGGTATTATTGATTAGACCACAGGTTTTTATGGACTTTTGTTCGAGGTTCTCATACTTATAGACTGCGTGTTCCTCTCTGTCTGAAGTTCCCAAGGGTTCAATGAGGTACTTCTGACCACGGGTCTCAAAATAGCCTCTAAGAAAATGAGTTAGACTGTGATCTTTCGAATCCGCAGGACTGAATCAAGATAGCAACTTATCCCTAACAGCATTTAGCCCAAGCATACGGACCATTGCATGCACTGACACGATGGAATAGTTGGGCAGCATGCAGACAAAGTGTACAATTTAAAAGCAGAAATCAATTGGAAGATTTGGCTGGTCAGTGAAGTCTCTGAGTTAGGAGACTGTCAGTCAAGAAGAAACTCATTTAGGAATTAATTAGATTTAAACTTTAGGGTTTTGTGCTAAGAGATGATTGAAAAGTGAATTTCAGTTCAGTGGGGAATTCAAAGATAAGTTTTCATCTTTAATTGAGATGAAAAGCTGAAATATTGAAAGGAATTAAGAGTTTTGAATCATTTTGAGCAGCAAATTTGGAAATAAGCATTCTGTGTTAACATGTAAACTCGACAAGATATGCAAGATGTGTTCACAAAGAGTCTGGGTTTTGCAAAACCCCACTAACCATTGGGAAAATGTTCTGCTGCAGCTTCTCAGACTCAACAGCTATCCTCTTGTCTTTTTATGTTATACCGCTGCATCTTCGGTGATTGGAAATGGACAGATTCTTTTAACTGAGCTTTTCATATAAAAGCTTGAACTTCCTGACCCTGTAGCTGCTGTAGCACTGAAAATAACATAGCCTTCTCTTGAAGTGTCAGTGGAGCTTCCTACAGCTTAGAAACATCAACCCTAAATGTTTACTGTAAGCACCACCAAATGCTGTGATTTATGACCGGATCTAATGTGGAATTAGTCATATAAATTTATTGATATAGATGTTTGTTTAGTTTCCAATTTATAAACTCTGAAACTGAAGTAAAAAGGTAGCTTTTTATTCTTCCCTTCTTTCACTTTTTTTTTAAAACTAGTTTCATCGTAAGCATGAATAAAAGATAACACCACTTATTTACATCCTGATTATTTTTATATTGAAAAATTTATCCTCATAGCGTATGCATATTCTGCCATTGGTATCCTTTGGGAACCAAACCTGTGTCTTACCTTAGACCTTTGCAAGCACTGATGCTTGCTATGGAATCAGCGTCGTTCTGAACGTAACCTTCATAATAACAATGATCCTGTTTAGAAAGAAAACATACATTATCAAATTGGGCCATGCCTCATTGACTGCAATGAATTGGCCTGGATCCAGTGATTTCAGAAGACAAACTACACTAGCTACAAGCTACAACAAGCTACACTGTCTGAGGAAATCTCCCATTAGAGGAGATTCTGAAAGTGAAAAAAGTTAGTGACAATTTCCATGTTTGCTAAGGGACCGTTATTGTTACCCTTCGACACAGAGTGACCCAGACTGTGACAACTCCAGTCATAGTGGGCTCTGGTCCATACACAACAGTACATGAAAATAAGAATATGCACATTCACTGGTCAAAATTAAGCATATACTGATGTTCTCTGCTGAATTAAGGTCCATACCAAATGATTTTATTGTGGCCAAATTTCAAGGAAACACCCTTTAATATTAACCCAACAATTAAGTACATTAACTTCAATGAGATTAAAGTGCATGTATTATATTAAAACATATGATTAGGGGAAAAATTTTCATGACTTAAATGACTTAAGGATCTAAGGTCTAATGAACACTTCTGTGTTCAAAGAGACTTCAAAGTCATTGAGGTATTGTGGAAAATTTTACCCATAGCGTTTTCCTTACTAGATGTCTTAAGAGAGACCTGTAACAGTATCAACCTTTTGTTTTCTCGTGGATGTTTGGTTTCACTTTACCATTTATTTGTCTTCCTTCTATCACAATGCACCAACTTTCTTACAATGAAAAAGACATCAACAAAGTGAAAATTACTAGAGAAAGAAGGGGAGAATTATTTTCCATCTTTTGAGGGTACAAAAAAACCAACACCTGAGATTGTAATAAAGTATCCACAATGTAGGAATTCCGTGTTCAGCAAGCTGCACAGGTAGGCCTGTGAGATTGTCTTTAACCATGCTATTTGTTTTTCACTGGATCCATTCAGGGGGTGACAGTAATTGCAGCAATCAGAAATAACATCTTTTTTCCACCCCCCACCCCCACCCCCAATAGAATTCTTTATGCACATCTATTTCACTCAAGCCCCTCCAGTTCCTGCTAATCGCTCCTTGACAGAGAATATTAGGCATTGTGTTCCAAATTATATTTGTTAAAACACATAGTGTGACATTGGACAAAAAGCTTCAGGTGAGAGCTTTGTTGAAGATAAGACCCATGAGTGCACAGTTAATTAAAAAATGTCTTTAGTGACTTCCTTTGTGTCTGGATCTGAATAACTGGTTTGTCATGGCTCAGAGAAACCACCTGGGGTAACCTGCAATGCATTTGCTGTGAGCGTGGGTGGTAACGTGAGCCAGTGAGGAAATGTGTCTTTATCTGAATCTATGATCTCACTGAGATTAGGGTGTAAAAGCAACTCATGGAGTTGCACAGAATGAGCAAAGTCAGGAGGGCAAAGTCGGGAGGTAGGGTAATGAAATGGCCCTGGCTCCACTCCCTTTCCTGACAAAAGAGAGAAATTCAGCTCAGATAATGTGTTCGTCAGCCACTAAGGTGAAAGGTGGTCATCTTTTTGAAAGACAAACTGTCTGATTCTCAACAGGTGTAAATCAGCGTAGCTCTGCCGAAGTCAAGAGTCACATCTTCCCTGTCCCTTCAGAGGCATGCTAAATTACAGTGCTTAGAACCTTGATTTAAAATCTCTTCTTTCTGTCTGATCTGTGCTATTTTTTCATGGACCCATGAATCTCTTACAGACCTCCTCAAGACTGCAAGTATGAGGGAAGGAAACCTTTTTTCAATACCTTGATCTGAGGACTTGTTGTTATTTGTTGACCATCATCAGAATAAACTGTTTCAGTATAGTCTCTAGCTAATAGGTGCCTGCAAAAAGTCAAGTGCAATTATTATTCAAAATCTAGAAATGAGGCAAGTGCATAACACACAAAGTATGTGGGGAATTCTAGTGATTACTCAGGTTATTATTAGCATTGAAAAACTAGGGAAGCAAAGCTGATGGGTGGGGAATTCTGCCTGTTTGTAATCCTTACTCGAACAAAGGGACATTTCTAATATAAGAAAGCAATTAAAGTCTACTTGTTTCATTGGTATAAACTAATCTCCTAGTAGATCTGAAAGTAAATGTATAATTACATATGCATAAATATTACATATTGATCCTTTTTTGGCCTCCAATTTGTGTAGACATTTCCAACACTCAGCAGTGCGTGTGAAATGGTCCTGTTCTGTTCTTTTCCCAGTTCACCCTCACTGATTATAAGTAGCAAAGATCTGGGTCGATGGGAAAGCTGCCTCATCTGTTTCACATGTGCCCGTGCATACACATATGTGTACATGTGCACACACTAAGAAATTCGGGGCGGAGATCACACTAACATATTTGTCCAATTCTTTTTCTCACAGCTTTTTTCTAACTTTGCTAGAGCAAGTTCTCATCTTTGTAAATCATTCTATCTGAACTTGATTTTTCTTTTCTGTCTAATTAAAACTCTGTTTTTGTACACATATGTGTTCTTGAACCTTCAAAGGAGGACTTCATGACTATGGAATAAATGACTATATATCTGCCGCCAGTAGGAAAGATGCCTTTGGGTTTCTTAGAATCATAGAGTCACCCAGGTTGGAAGAGACCTTTAAGATCATCGAGTCCAACCATCAACCTAACGCTGCCAAAACCACCGCAGAACCATGTCCCTCAGCACCATGTCTACACATCCTTTAAATACCTCCAGGGATGGCGATTCCACCACTTCCCTGGGCAGCCTGTTCCATTGTTTGATGACCCTTTCAGTGAAGAAATTTTTCCTAATATCCGATCTAAACCTTCCCTGCTTCTAGGTAGCATACACATTTGTGATTTGCTATGGAAGGCCAGATCCTGCCAGGCTCTGTGCGCTCAGGCTCCTATGCAGCAGAGCACTAAGCAGAGGCTTAAGACTACAGCCCTGGCTTAAATTTACTACAGCTAACAGCAAAGCAAGTCTACATTCCATCTGTTTGGGCAACTACCCCAAACTACCACAATCCCATTCCTTTTTAAAGAGTGGGATTTAGTACAGTATAATTTCCCATCCCCCCCTCCAAATATTTACATTAGATTAAAACAGGGGCAAAGAGTTAATTATAGCCTATATTTAATATGAACTGATGATAGTGCTTTATTTGTGTTGCTCTGTACAGTTTTAGACTTCTCTTTGCTTTGCTCTGTAGCAAAGCCTGCTGCTTCTATGTACCCCCTGCACCGCCTGTTTAAATGCTGTTAACCTCTTCAGCTAAGGAGGCAAGCTCCTCCTCACTTTCCATTTCCATAGAGCATTTTGTCAATGACAGTATATATTAGAAGTCCAACAGCACTCGTGTTAAGGTAGGGAGTGCTGGAAGCCAAATTATTGAGGATTAACACATTTCTTATGACTCTTTTCAATTTTCAGCCAAGACAGCCCCATTTCATGGATATTTCTCTTGTTCTTTGCTGTAGTTTCTACCAGCATAGAACAAATAAATATAACTCATAGACTATCCATAGACACAGAAAAATTGTGAAATAATATGAAAACATTAAACATTCAGTGCATTTAGCCATTTAGGTAACAAATGGGAGAACAGATTTAGCAGTATAGGCAAGTCATTCCATCATGGTAAGGATGTGTAGTTATATCACGTTGCTAAAATAGTGCCATGATGCTTTCTCTCCCCTCTTCTTCTCTCATTGGAGTTGAAAGGTTGTATTTACCAAAACACCTCTGTCTTCCAGGAGCCTAAGTCCTGTTTCTTCGTATCCTGAATGCCCTACAGAGCCATTTACAGTGAGGAATAATGCTCAAGGAAAAAGTTGAACTGGACCTACTTATTTCTTTGTAGGTGCAGTATGACTTCCTCTCCATTGGCTTTGATTCCATACTCCATTGTGTCATCGTATTTTGTCTGTAAACAGATTTAAGTGTTAGAATATGGACTGTTACAATTTCTGGCCTCGCTATGAGCTGGCTGTTACTGTGTTGCCAACTGCATTCTTTTCCTCCTCTTCCCACAAAAAAAGAAGTATTCTGGCAGTTATAGAATAAGCAGGAGATTACTCTGTTTCATACTTTTCAATTAGAGGAAAAAAATTAACTTTGCAAATGTATTTCTACAATCATAAACGTACCCTGCATATTCAGGAAAATGCTGAAGCAGATGCTTAAATTCAAACATTTTCATAACTCTCTTGAACTATGTAAGAGCATGCTTAGTTTTAGACATTTGATTTAATTTACTTCAAAATTAAAATGTCTATAGGTTATTTAAAATCTGAGTAGTATCAAAACCTACATCTTTGCAGAGATACGAGTACAAAAGACCCACTGATGGCATCCATCACTGCACACTGTGCACACCTCACAGCCTGTCTTTAGCAGACGTGAGATCACTCTTTCAGGTTTACTCTTTCATTTTATTTTGCAAGATCAAGTGTTTGGCTCCAAATTCTCTTACTCTTGAAAACCAAGGGTGCTCTGACTCTAGAGAACCTTCCCCATCTCCCAGAAAAAAACCCACCACCACCAAAGTTATCTTTTTTAATACCTCTTTCTTTCTTTCTACATCTCTTTTATGTACTGTGTGCAGTTTCCGTGGATAAACTATTTCATATTGCTCAACTCCAGGTAATTTCTTGCTTGTGCTCCCTAGGGAGAAACAGATGTGTATTTATGAAAACACAGTATTAACTTATTAAACATCATATTTCATGTCTGTCAAGACTGATTCTTTAGGGCCGTATAGTCATTCATCTCTTGCACCCCTCGTTTCTCATGTATTCTCTGGCATGTGCTCATCTGTTCTGCTCAGCCATCACCCCCATTATGGGACCTAACACGAGGTTTGTTGCAGTCTGGATTGCAGAGGAGTTGACATACCTGGCTATTTCCAGGTGTCAAAATATTCTATGCAATTCATTTTGGATTTCTTTCCCCAGCACGGACCAGCGGTTTCAAGTCCCAACATGCTAGAGAAGCTATGCAAGGTGCGACTTTTGCCTTCATGTTTAGCAGATGACATGAATTAAGTTACATGGTTCTGTGAAATTAGTGATCTCTTATCACATGGTACCATACAAGTTAAGACTGCCTCTAGATAAGCAAATAAACTCATACAATTCACCACAAGTCTGGACCAAGCCTAGATTTCTGCTTTAGAAAGCTTTTCACCCGGTCTTCTCACATAAATACTTGTGACAGTACTTTAATAGATATACACTCTTACCTACTGAGTCAGATTGAGGACTGTAACATACTTGTGACAGCAGGAGGACTGGAGAAGGTATTTGAACAAGGTTAGGTAAAATAATAGGAGATAGGCAGTAAAGTAGGAAAATCTTGAAAGTGGTAAGGAATCCAAATGAATCCTTAACTCGCAAACCCCTTTGTAGTTGTCTTACTTGTAAGGTGTGTCGTGTGGCTACAAAGAACTTGTTGAGGAAATACAGTGCTAATGAAAAGTGTTTCTTTTTGTTTTCTGCTTCTGAGCCTGAGTGAATCTTGACAAAAGTTAATTTGTGGCATGACTTGCAGGGGTGGTCAGCACACGTTGCATCGTTTGAAGTTAATAATAGCAGCTGGTGTACAGCATTTGAGAAAACAGGGTCGTACAAGGGATGTATTAGTTTCCAACAAGGCAACAACAGGTTTTATATGCCTCCTAAGCTCTTTAATCTCCTCCTAAGGGTCATTTCACCTGAATGGGCAAATTTTTGAGGGCTCAGCCCTAAGCACAACAGCCTGTATTTGGAAAAAAACCAAAACCAAACCACAAACAACAAAGGGAGAGTGCAACTCCCATTTTAATTGTCTGCCTCAAGGTCAGATTTTCACAAGAGTAGGGCATCCAATTACTGTAATTTTCTGTATCTGGACCAACAGAGCACATCCTCATGCAAATTGTTCCAGAAAAATAAACAGATTAATTCTTCATAACTGGTTTATTTGATTAAACCCTTTCCAAAAATAATTGCAGAATAAACTTGGTTGTATCTTGACAAAGCCGAGTGCTGTAGAGAAAGGCATGGTGGTATAATGGTAATAAGTCCTAAGAGGTTATCTTACATCAGTGGAGCCATTACACAGCACACACTAACTATCCATGCACGTGCTGTTAGCAAATACCAAGTGCAAGTTTGTTACTGTAATTTACAGTGATATTTTATATTTTATTTTAAGCAACTAATTATGTTTACTTTTAAAAAAACCTTTTGCTTTGCAGACTTAGTCTTCCCATGAACTTAAAGTACGTTCCTACGTAATGATCACAGTAATATTTTAGACCTCTCAGAACAGAGTTCTGTCCTTCAATTTTATCTATCTGCTCTGGGTTGCAGACTCTTTTTACAAGGCCAGCTGTAGCCCAGATGATTCAAGTTTAGGCTAGATTTGAATGGAGACTCGGAACTAAACTAGTCCTTTTCCTGCAGTGTGATACAAACAGCATTTCAAGGGAAATGGGTTAGTTTTGTTCTGGAACAAATTGTTTCTTAGAGGTAGTTTTTTTAATCAACTCAGTATATTGTCTTTGTCTTGCTTCAGGCATTGTCTTGAGTCAGTAGCTTTAAGGAGGAAAGAAATTCCTTGGGCCTGGTACAACAGCTACAAAAAGTGCTAATAAGGAACACATAATTATGTACTTTTCCTAGAGCGTAAACCAGGAAGAAAAATCATTAGTGAGGATTTCATTGACAATGAAGATTTGGTTTTGCCAATAAACAAAATATATAACACCTTAGGCATTAGTACTGTACAAATTTTTAGATATTCTGTGCAACTAATGAAATTATAAAGATACCTGTCTGAATACAAATTACATCTCTAATTATGTAGATAAAGCCTGTGCATGCTTGTGCATGCCGAGCTCTGCAAAAATCTATTCCCTCTTGACATCAATTGAAAGGAACAATGCACGTGGGAAAAAAAGTGTGGTCTGTTAAGGTTAAGTCATATGAATACTCATAACCTGAAGTATCACACCGATATAAGGGTACTAACTATTTTAATTCAGGTAATGTCATTAATTGAATTCAAATAAAAGTCTTTTATGGCCAAAATGCTGTCAGTTTAATAAGTTCTCCCAACTGGATAAATTGTCCGCTCACTTGCAGGGGAAGTACTTTCTTTATTGGCTCACAAAACTAACCAGTCCTGGGTCTTTAGGCAGTCTGTGGCTAGTTTTCACAGAAGTAAATAATTCTCTAACTAGAGAGTTTTAGGTAATCACTTTGAACAGAAAAAGAAAAAAAGCAAACATCCCTAACTTCAGCAATACCTTTTTTTTCAATGGCTTTAATTCACTGTTCTTCTGTATTACCTACATGTTAATAATTACAAATTCATAAATCTATACAAAGTTATCCATAGCAACCACTGATAAAGGATTTAAAAAAAAAAAAAAAAGCCGTACCTTGTTGGAGAAAATGTAGCAAAACAACAGAAACAAGAAGTATGTTAGTCATCTCGGTTGCGCTTGTCTAGCAGTGGTCTCTGTGGGCTGGGAAAGTTTGGTTCCCAGGCTGTCTGCTTTGAGCAGTCCTCTCTTGTGCACTGAATGAGAGGCAGCGAGTTGTTCAGCTTTATTCTTGTTCCTATATGAGGAAGTGTTTACTAAAGGTGTTGCACAATTTTCAAGTCACAGAGTGTTACAGCAAGCGGAAGTTCCTGCTGGAGAGTTAATGTCACACGAATTGTGATATATTGATTACTTCTTTGAAATAAGTTCCCTAAAACTGTTCATCAGAAAAAATAAAAATAAGTTAATACATAAAGAGGGAGACTGGAGTGGTCCTACTGTTGTCTTTTTATAGTTTGGTTGCTGAAAAGCTACAATAGAAGCAGTGGGTACCACTGGTGGCTCAAGGAATGGGAAAGTTCTCGAGAGGTTTAGGGTAAAACAGGTACGCAGGGCTGGTGTTATAGATGCGTTTCAGTTCTTGCTGCTTTCCATTTAATCTGTACGGAAGGGAAGGGCTTAGAGCACCAAAGGTACATGTAATTCTGTATCTGTGAATCATATCTACAGTATAAACACTGAGTAGGTCCTTTTCTGCCCCTTCCCTCTATATTAGTAATGTTTGCTTGAGGTTCGTGTGATAATGTCTAAATAAAAGGGGATGCAGACAAGTGAGCAATCAAGGTGATATCTGTCAAATAATATTCTAAAAATTTATGCTAGAAACTTATCACGCTGACTTAGCCAGTTCTAATAAAACAGTACTATGTGCCGCTTAGGGCCACAGCTATCAATATAGAGCTCCCTTATAGAAGTTTAACTTTTCACATGTTAGAATAGGTATTACAGAGTACACAGGACTAGAATGGATGATGCTGTATACTGCAGCATATGGATATAAATTTATATTAGCAATACACATTACATAGTAATATATATTAATTTATTGCATTCATTTATAAATAAATAAATATTTCTATATAAATCTACAGGAGAATTTTTACTGCCATAACTAACAAAAGTTCCCACTTCTAATATCAGTGTTATTGGATAACTATTTCTGTCTCAGGTATGTTTTGAAAAGTTCTGATTTTTTGAACATTGAAATCTGAAATTGTAAATTCAAACTTTCCCCTTAGATTTTGCTAAATCTCCAGACATTCTGGGACACATTGGGAGCTACCAACAAATGGGCTCTGAGCTTTCTTTAAGGATAGAATAGTACTAATTAGTAACAATTTATGTGCAGTGCTGATTGCAATAATCGACTTAGGTGTAGAACTGGCAATTTAACAGTAAAACTTGATTCTAAGACAAGAGCCTGCTTATCTGTGTGTCTTTGTTTTGTCTAGCCATTTACAGTGATGCAAAGGGATTTTGAAACGGATGTAAAATGCTGCTGGTCAGAAGCAGGAGAGCTTCACGTTGCTTTGCGTTGCTTTACAGAGGTGCAGGTGATGAAGGCTGAGTGCAGAATAGCTTCCTATCGTCCCCTGGGAGAGCCCTGCACCCCAGGCACGTTGCTTTGGCTTCAGTTGCTCTTAGGGCTGCTGGGCTGGATGCACATCAAACCCTTTGTGCAGCTTTTCTTGCCATTAGGTCTTAGGTCTTCCTTCCTTCAGCATTTGCGTTTTACGGATCTTTTTTTTTCTGGTCTGTTGAAGGGTATGCTCTGCTTTGGCAGTGGCACGACGTTTTTAAGGGGATACGGGAGTGTAAAGTACTCCTTCACAGCAGTAAGCATAGCCCAGACACGTTGTCTGGCCTCCAAGCTTGCTCTGAGATGTGCTAGTGCAAACACTGTCTTCGTCATGAGTAATGTTGGGCTTGAATGGCAAGCGTTTTGAGAGCCCTTGGATCAGGATTTAGTGGCAGGAAGAGGGCCTGAGAGAGGAGAAGGGCATCTGTCTGCCAGAGGCCTGATAACTACCCTCAAACCTCTTCTCCGCTGTAGGACTAGAACCCAGGAATTCTGGTGAGCTGCAGCAATGTTATCATGACTCGGGTCTATGTTAATCTCCCACCTGTTATTGTAACAACACTAATTTTAGCTAGCTTTGTGCTCTGACAAAGGACACCTTTCTAGATGGAGCTTCTGTCTCCTCCGAGTGCCTTGGGAGCTGAACCTTCCCAGGACAGAACTGCAACCTGACACTCCTGGGACAGGAATGCTTTTTGGTAGCAACTTCTTTGGGACACTATAGCTTGGAGACAGAGCGAGCTTACTTTCTGTAAGAAAAGTCACATACCACACCAAAACATGTCACCATCCCAGGTTATGAAAGAGCCCTTCAAGCAAAGAATTCATGGCGTGTCGTTACAAAGGATTTGGACATACCACTGCCAAGGTGTTCATTTCAGTCGCAGCGAGCATCAGAGAAGAGCTGTGTAGTTTGATTTGTCGGTGTCTTTTTTGTTCTGTAAAGATAAAGCTTAGTCTAAAAGGTAGGCAATTTAGTATTTTAAACGTTATATGAATGGAAATAAGCATTGCATTCTTGGACTACATCTTTGCCTTACAAAAATAATTAAGAAAACTAACTGTGAACAACTGGTTTTAAAAATGAGTGGCTGCTATCCAAGCATTTATCTCGGTTCATTCTCTGTGTGTGACGCACTTGAAAACCATGTACTGACCCCAGCAATCTCCTAAGGTACTGTTCTTAATAAGCTGTGCTTTCGAACAGTAGGTAAAGGAGAGTTACTTTATGAATAGACACAACATCCCAACAAAGAGCTGACATTAAGAAGGGAATGCGATGTGGTGAAGGTCTTGGGTACACTTGAAAGGGAATTGGATGTAATTTCCTTTTGTGAGTTGAGAAGTATTTGATGTTTCTGCCCTTGCTTCAGTGATTCCGTAATAGTCTGACTGTAGCTTCTTCCCCCGGAGGTGGTCAAAGAGGCATCTGCCAGGTCCCAGCTGACAGGAAAGTGGCTTCTGACTTTTTGAAAGCCCTTAACAATTATGCAATGTCTAAGTGAGAAGTTTTCATACTTGTTGGGGGGGTAAAATTGGTTGACGAATTTGTGTCAACATTTAATAGCTAGAACATTGGTAGTTTTAACTCAAGTGGTATCTGCTTAATTAAAAGAAGCAGAAATTCACCCCTACACTGAGGTTCTACACAAATACCGGCCGTGTAAGATTAAACTGAGTATTAAAAGTAAAATGATAGTTGTATGCCGGGGCACTAGACTGAGCTCAGGAAAAATCAGAGTTCAAATCACATCTCTGCTTGTGCTTTCTCTGCTTCTGCCTTCTTTGCTTATGTCCTGAAGTCCACCTTCAGCCAGGTTTGCAAAGGTACTAATGCACCTAACAGGAATTTTCAGGAGTATATAAACAATGTGTAGGTATCTGTTTCCCCTGCACTTCGGTAGATATATGTTCAACCACAACAGTAAGGATACCTGTATAACTACTACAGAGAGAGATAGGCAGTTGAGGGATGTAATTTTGTTCTTCCATGTATGTCCATTTGTTCCCTTCTGCTTTCCTCCCATCTAGCCCCAGGACAGACAGCATCAGCACACAGCTCAGCAGCTCTGCCTCAGCACAGCGGCCACATCCTGTTCCTCCTCGGGAGCAAGTTCAGGGAAAGAATGTAGTGTTTCACACACAGCTGCCACCAGACCAACCATGGGTCTATTGGTTCAGCTCAAATAGTAACCTGTCTTCTGCCTTCCTCCATTTTCTTTTCCCCAAGCTTCAACTCAAGCCAGTCTGCAGGTTATTTTTCTCTGACATACAAACAAAACCATGCGGCTTTTGCATCTGCGTTCCAGCCCTACGCTCCTGTTTCCTTCCTCCGTCTATTCGCAGCTGCATTCCAGTCTCCCCACAACCTGCCTCTCCGTGCCAGCCCCAGGCTCTTCCCCTCCATTTCCAGACCTGATCCAAAACCCATTGAAGTCAACAGAAGACCTTCTTTTGCCTTCCAGGGCCCTTGGAGCAGCACTACAGTTCCTCTTTAAAACCTAAACCTACTTTTTACATAAAGCTTTTTCTTGTGTTTGCCTCTGTTGTCTCACACATTCCCAAAGTGAAATATCCTTCTTTTCCTCAGCTACCTGTCTTCAATGTTTTATCTTTCTTATTTTCTGGGTTTCTGTTGAAGGATATAATCAGACGGCTGCTTTAGACCTAACCAGAGCGTTTGGAAAAGTTACCTCCCTTCTAGCTATGTTACGGGCTCCTCAGCTTATGTGCAGCACTTGGCTATGTTTGTATTGCCAGGGTTTAATATAAAGTAAAATGCTTTCACCCAAACTGTGATTGAAATTAACTTAGTGAGCACCAGCTGAGTTATTTTTGGAATAACTGTAATGAGATCATAGACTGTCATCTGATTCTGACTAATGAAACCTCACTACAAACTTTTTACATCTCTCTCACCCTTTTTGCCTTGGAGAAGATAATAGACATATATGGTATGTTACAAGTATGTTGCTTCCTTCTTTCCTTCCCTTTTCTTCAAAGTATAGGGCAAAAAATGGTTACTTCATCTTCCTTCCATATCCCTCTTTGTTAGTTGCATTTTGCTTAATTCTCCTGCACGGATGCAATGTAGTATATAGAGTAGCAATCTAATGCAGGCTGTTGGTAGTTAAGTGAAGGTACAGGACCTTTCAATATATTTCTCAAGAACCACTAACTTCTCATAACTGTGCTACATGTTGTGCAATTGTGTGCACACGTACAAGCTGTTTAATGTTCTCCACCTGTACAGCATGAGCGACAATGCAGATCATTGTGAATTAAGCACTGTGGTCTTAGTTCCTGTTTCTAATGTGTCGCTTATTGTATTGGTTATACTTGTAGTATGTGATGTCTGGCTCAATTTTGCCAAGGGACAGAGGAATCCTGCGTGCTACGACGTGGTATCTAGCACAATTCTCTGCTGGCCGGCATCCATCTGGGGCTCTGCTTGCTATGCACAAGGGCAAAGAGTGGCTCAATTCTTAGAGCTGGGTTTCAGGAGGGAGGAGGCACCACCAAAGGCTATGGGTAGATCTACTATGCTGTGTTAGAACTGTGTAAGGCAATGTGTGCGCGTGACAAAGAATGGATCCACACCTTAGACCTCCATGAACTGAACCTCATCTCTGCCCATCCTCTCCCTCCTTCACCCCTGCATTGCCCATGGAAGGTCTTGTACCTGCCTGCCCTGCCTGCTGTCCTGCTGGCTCTGCCACAATCAAGCCTTTCAGCTCAAGTCCTTTCCCTCACAGGGAATTTGGACAGAGCTGGCAAGACATCCAGCTTTTTTCTGGCAAACAAGAAAGGGGAAGCAGAACTATTTTACCTGGATGACCTGTCATGGTGTCTCCAGTCTGATGGACTCCAATTGCTTCCCACACACATAGAATACATAGAGAACATTTTATTGAGTCATCTTACCTCTGTGCTTGAGGCAAGAACACGAACAAAGAAGCAACTGTCCAACCTGAGCTACCTTTGCAGGAGGAGATTTTTCCTGGCATAGGAAACTTGGTGTAGTTACTGACAAAGAGCTCCCAGTGTGGACTGGGCTACCCACCAGCCAAGCTGTGCTTTGGAGCAGCAGAGTAAAGGTGCCTTCTGCTTGAGTAAAACAAGTCCTACAGGTACGATTGTGTCTGCCTCAGGATGCCATGTCTAGCACAGCGGTATCTTCTTCACCCCAATTAACATCCTTATGTGATACAGACTACATACTATAAATAGCCTGGGCTTTTACAGCGACTGCAGCTCCTCTGTCTCTAGCCAAAGAGGAGTTCTTGGCCCAGTCTGCTGCCTCGAAAGATGTGTGGGTTTTGCTCTTCATTTTTGGTAGTTGCCATTTGCTTTTAAGGCCTTGATCCTGTCAGAGAAGGATTCCCACAAAACACCTTTAGACTGCTCTGACCTCCGACATACAGATTTTTTATTCTCCTGGTGGCTCTTAGCAATGTCTTCAAAAGATATAAAGCAGGCAAAAATTAAACACATTAATGACCTCTCTGAAATTATCCTGGTCTCCATAATCTCAGCAACATAACAGCGAGTGGTTAGATGTGTACCTACTTCACACGAATGCAGGGTAGCTGAAGCCATTTCCCAACCCACTTAATCCAAACAAAAATCAGAGATATGTGGAAATAAGTGCGTGGCAGGTACTCTGCAGTAAAGCCTACAGAGTCATGTTTTATTGCACAGTGAGAGACACCTTGACCCGCAGTGAACAAGCACATTCTTTGACGCTGAGATGAAAGCATGTGTGCAGAGGCAGCTGAGGAAAGGGGGTAAGCTGCAGGTTTACTCCGTACCTTACCTTGCAATAACCTAGTCATATGGGCATGCTCCTAAGACCACTGGGAAGGGAGACTAGTGAGAAGGAGCTGCCACCGGCTAAGTTGCATGCCATCTTCTGCTGACTTCCTCGTGCAAATGCTTGCTGTGATGAATGTATCCCAAAGTGATATTTGCCTTTTGTTTCCTGTGTTAACCGCTTCCTCCTTTTGCTTGCCGCTACTTATGGGTCTCGACCCAGGAGAACAGCAGCAGTGGCTTTGTGCTATTCCCTCAGCTACTTTTGGAGCCTTTGGGAAGGCTGTCTGCTCAGAGGTGATCTCTACTCACAAGGGTGAGGAGACAGTTCTCCCCACTCCCACTCCCTCTATGGCTTTACCAAGCTTCTTTTAAGCCTGTCTCTGAAGCAACAGACATGGCTGTGAGTGGCCCCAGATGTTGTCTGACACTATTCTTTCAAAATCAACGGACCACTGAGCAGGTGCAAATGCAGTTACGACCCTTTTACACCTTCTTATTAATAAGAATCAGACCTCAACAATCTAATAATACCTAGCTTTTATATAATGCTTTTCGTGAGTAAGTCTTAAAACACTTTGACAATAAGGTTAATATTTCCCTATCTTACAGGTGGGGAAAGCTGGGACATACAAATTGGGTGGTTTGCTGCATGTTGTCCATCCAGCCTGGTGGCAACCTGCTGGACCAGGCATATATCGTTGGGATTGTATGAAACTGAGCTTGCAATGAGCTATCATGCCTCGAGAGAGAATATGGACAGTATTTACACTCAGGGCAAGAGGTTGGTCATCTGGTTTTTCATGTTTTGATGTGAGCAACTATAATGGAAAAAAAAGCAAAAAACCCCTCACTGATGAGCTGGAACATCTGTGGATACTTTGGCTACAGAGGACTGCAACACTTGAACATGTTTCGTTATACTTCTCGTGTTGTCTTCATTAATTAGGCCTTGAAATTCCTTATGTGGTACTGCTGACAACAGCCAACCCCTAGTCAGTGTAACAGGATAGATCAATGGATTGAACTCCACTGTTTCCTTAAAGATGGGTATCTTATTCAAATCATTTCATTTTACTTATCTAAACTGCTCTGCATACTGCACCTGCTCTCAAGCAGTACCTGAGCCTTTTCTTAGGTATGAGCATGTTAATGATGCATTTGAAGTGCTGCCCTAAGTTGGGGATTTTTGGTCCCTTTGCATTTCTGGTGGGGCGTGTGAAGGATGTTACTTCCAATCCTGGTATGTAATCATCAAATCTGCCTTTCAGTGATATTTACTCTGGGATGACTCCACTGGAGCCACAGAATGACAGCTGGGGACTGCAAACAATTGCTCCTGAGTGTATATACAGTACAAGTGGTGAGGACAGTGCCAGAAGCCCTCTGTGATATATGAAGGTGCATCTTTCTTCTGAGAAGGGAGGACCACTTTTAACAATAACAATATAGAAAGTATAAATGGCTCTGTTTACCAGGGCTTCATCCTGGTAGACATGAGGCACAGAGTGCCTGCCAACACACATGGTTTTATGATGCGTATCAGTACATTTATTGCTTTCCCTTAAGTCTTGATCTTGGAGTCATGTGAATAGTTTGCAGTCTCGGCTTTCAGTTATTATTATTTTAATTAAAAAGAAAGCAGTTTTCTAGGTCTCGAGGATCTAGAGAAATGCTTGAAAACATGAACTTGAGCAATGTAAAACTGAGAAAGCAAATAAAAAGAACTCCAAATGCCTTTCCCCCCCCATCTCCTGGGTTCTTTTATATTTTTTTAGGCTGGGCTGATGATTTTGAATGCTTGGAGTTGGCAGTCCTGAGTCCTGACCTGAGCCATTCCCTTTTCCGAAGAGGCTGCAAGCTGCAAAAAGACAAAAGGTGAATTAAAGCATATGTTTAATCCTGCTTTATAGATGTAGTACTTTAAAGAGTTTGAGACTGAGCACTGAAGGTCTCACAGGCATAAAAAACCGATTTCAGATCTTCTAAGTCTCAGTCTCCTCTGCAGTGAAGTAGTCTAGAGCCTCCGCTGATGATGCTGTGTTGCTTCTGAGCAGCTCTGAGTAAGCTATTTCTAAAGTAAAAAAAATAAAAATTGCAAATAATCCTTCACTGGGTGTAAATGAGTAGAGCTTCAGTGATTTGGTCATGGAGGGGTCAGTTCTAAAAGGAGAGTTCCCAGCCCCAAAATACAATTCCATAAAAAGCGATCCCTGCCTACCAGGTCCCCTCATCTTGTGATCAGGAACTCGTTTTGTGTGGATCGTGTTTCTCCTGCCACCGTCCGCATGCCTTGTGAGAAGGACAGGCACTGAGCATAGAAGAGAAGGAACAAAGGCAAGGCCCAGCGAGGCTGTTTACTCACTCCACGCACTGTTGTCTTCAATCAGATAAGCCTGTGGCCATATGGTGGAATATTTCCAGATTCAAATCAGCCAGAAAAAAAAGTGAGACTACAAGACAAACACCAGACCTCTCGAGTTTCGTCTGTCCCAGGTATGTACCTGCCCTATCAAGTCATATGACAGGGAACGGGCTGCGATTCCCATGCAGAGAGTGCCTTCTAATTTCATCCTGCTCTAAGGTATGCCTCTTGCTGCAGGTATATTTTCCTGCATCAGGATTTTACCCCCCGAGTCGGGCAAACTGGGGAGGAGGGATAAAAGAATTGGCTATCTGGAGGAAAAAAGGCATCTGCTATATAGTAGGTAGGTTGCTGCTCTAAAGCTGCCAAGACATGAGATGCGGGAGGGCTACAGCAGACAGGAGCCAACCCTGCGAATGACACGTTTGGTGGCTGGGGCCTGGCAGGTTGGCAAACTCTCGTGTTCGCTCTCCACAACCACATCTCCAAACAGAAGCACCAGGTTAGTCCCTTGTCCTAACCTGTCCGTACTCAGTCTGTAAACATTAGCTGATTCAAAATTTACTGACTTGCATTTAGTTTTCTTTCTAACCTGGAACACAGCCAGGCTTTAATTGGTGTCATTCAGCCAAAACTTATTTACCACTTTTCCTGGTTTCCGTGTGACTTTTGGCCTGTTTGAGTATTTTAACTGGAAGCAAAGTAAAGACTGCTTTAAAATTACATTTGTACAGGAGAAGTTTTTAACCATCCTGTTTAAAGAGCACATTTGCCGAGTGCCAACCCAAATGTACACAGGTACATTAAATAGAAAAGGTCCTTTCAAATTATTACCTGTGAAAGGTAAAATTCTGGAAATTAAATCAAGTAAAATAAACTTCCAGATGCATTTAATTGAAAGTTAGTCAATTTTACAGAATACCGTATGTTTATTAGCTGGCTATTTTTGAGCTGCTGAGCCACACTTCCCTGTTATTGTTGCTGTTTTAATCCTCAGAAAACAATGAAAACTATTTTTAAATAACAGACTTAGTAAAGGATTTGGTAGAGAAGCTAGCAAACAGCAGCAATGTGCACTTCAGCTTAGCACGGCTCGTCAGCACTGTATGAAATCTTTGGTGTTCACAAGGGCAGTAGTTCCAAGGTTAATGCCATAGAGTGGCTCTTGTTGCCCTGGCCTTCCCTTGTCTTATGACAGCTCCTGGCTTTGGTTGACGTTTTATAAGCTACCACTCTTCCTCACCTCATTTATTTGAGGCTCTGACAGCACTGATAGTATCAGTAAAGATTCCCCCAATCCCTGCACTATATTAATGTGCTGTTAGCAATTACTTAAGTTAGCAAATAGTGGCAGAGATACTTAGGTATTTGCTAATACCATTCAAATAGAGGCACAAAAGCATTAATATAAATGAGAGGTAAGACCTCAGCAACTGCTTTTCCACTGCCTCAGCTCCATTCAAATGGGGCGATGGCTGTAAATTTGCACCACTTTAAAGAAGTAATGGGAGAATGACTCGTGCATTTTGCACAAGAGTTATACCTGTTCCCTGTGTGCCACCAGCTACAGGCACCACTGTCCCTAAACTGAGCCATTTAACGGCTTCATGGTGCCAAGGACGAGCATCCAGCACTCATTTTTCGCATGCAGCCGATCTATTACTCCTGTTGGTATTACAGCCTTCAGGTGTAGAGCTATGGGCTTTGACTCGTGCGCAAATGCAGGAAGAAATATCAAAACAAAATTAAATTCTGCTTTGTGTTTGAACATGTGGCCCCTCACCTGCATCTTCATTAAGTTAGCATTTAGAGTCTTGATTTGTGTGTCTACGTGTAGATAAGAGAGGAGGAGAACGTTCATAGGCACAGAGGAGATTACAAAATCTTTAAGTAAATACCCCATGTAATCACTCTTTTGTGTGTGTGGCAATTTCTCTGGTGGGTAAAGTTAAACATTTCCAAGTTCCTTTCTTAAAATAAGTCTGGTAGATATTTTTGAGCTCTGATCTGATGCCTAGGAAAATTTTTTTTTTTCCATCTTTTTGTTTTCAATCATAAAAATTTGGGAAGGGCATAGTAACCTTGGAAGCTTGCTAAGATACTAATTTGGAGCCAGACTTTTTTTTTTTTTTTTTAAAGAAAGTTTCATAAAACTTTGGGGAAACGTTTTTTAAAACATTTTTGTTTTCTTCTGAGCATCCTGGCGTTGGACAGTTCTGTGCAAAAAGTGCCAGAATGCCCCAAGAAAGGCTGATTTTGCAGTATTTCCAAGCTCACTAGTGCCATGAAGTAGTAAAACAAAATTCATGAGAAAGAAACATAACAAGATTTCAGGAATAAAATATTTGGGGATGCAATTGCCCGAGTATTCTGCTAAATGAACGCTGCAACTTTTAAGGACTTTGCAGCTATAGATCAGATAAAAATCAAATAAAAAAACTTCATAATGTTTATTCATCTGAAAGGCACCCAATTTTATGAAAGATTCTACGGGGAGTCCAATAGGGACGTGAATAAAAGTGGAAAAATATAAAATTAAATTATTTGTTATTGAATTGCAATGGATTCTTACTCTCTACTACATAAATAACTTCTATGACCTTACTTAATCAGTATATCCTTTCATTTATATTGCGTTTTAAAAGAAAAAAACCCACCTTTTTGTTTTCCTAAGTCTTTTTATATTCTGCCATAAGGGATGAAACAGTGTCAGCAAAAGCTAAGTTACTCTGTATGTTTAATTATTGTGACTGTTGATGTCTGTGAGAATTTGCGATCAAAGGTATAGATTTTGTTGTTATAATCACTGGGAAATTAGAGCTGCGGCATTTGGTATCCTTCAAGGAGATTGCTTTGGTTGAGCTAAGAGTGGGCCCAAGGTATCAGGAGCTGTTTCTTAGCCACATTCCAACACGGCTGCCGCTGAATCTGGCTGGACACCTGGAGAGGGGTCAGACTGGAGGAGCTGGAGGGGATAAAGCAAAGGGGCTTGTGGAAAAGTTGGAATCTTCCCAGGGTAATTCACATCCATATTTTGAAAAGATCCTAGGATTTTTAAGTACCCAACCTCCTCTTTCTGTGAAAGCCAGATATGTAGTTCACATATGGCTCTCTTAAAAGTCTCTGGTTTCTCCTTTTTGGAAGTTTTTTTAATTACCGTGAAGAGGAGGAGTTTGGTGTGGTAGACTGCTCCTGCAGCAGTGTCCGTCTGGTTCAAACCAGAGCTCAGAGGACATCGCTGCTTCAAGGGAGCAGTTCCAAGTTGAATTAAGAGTTGACTTCTCTATGTTATTATTCTTTGACCACGCAAGAATATACGGGGTGGGGTGGAGGAGTGGGGAGAAGAGCCCAGGGCTAGTCATCTACTTTTAATCTCACATAATATACTTTTTGTTGGTGTCGCTGTCTAGTTCTGTATAATCCTGTACTCTGGCAACCCACATTTATCCTGAGGAAAGGATAGTCCTCTTCTTAGAAGAATGGGTACTCTAATAACACGATGAAAAATGCTGTGTTCAATATCTCCATTAATAGCTGCAAAATTTAAACAAAAGCTTTTCTGTGATGTGTGTGAGAAAACCTTTTGCTTGTGGTGATGTTTGGATAGTAAATATATGGCTAAGCCATAAACAAAGCAGGAACATCCCTGGAGTGAGATCCTCTGCTCCTTGTCCTTATGAAGCTTGTGTCCTTGCCATCTTGTGAAGCTGGAATTGGCATCCCAGGGGATGCTGCAGCATGCCCTCTCTGACCTGCAAGGCCATCCCTGCCCATGAGCATGCGGTGTACCGGCAGGCACCAGTTACAGATCCCTCAGAAGCTGTCTGAAGGTGTCATGGGACAGTGGACAGGCAGGACGTAGAGCTCACCGGACCTGTAGCTGTACTAGAGGCGTCTCTTTGGCTGCAGGGTAGGCTTTACTATCAATTCTCGTTGACAGAAACCCCTTGGACTGGCAGCCAGCGTCTGATGGGAGGAAGAAGTGGAGAGCCAGGTCACTAAGACAACTGCCAAGATAACAGCTTATCCAAACAGGTCTGTTTATTCTGCAATTTCTTCAGTAAATTGCCCTGTCCAAATGAAATTTGATGGGAAATTATTCTGGGCATGGAACATAGCTTACAATATGTCTGCAGCTGCCATGTACCTCCCTATTTGAATCTGATCCTTAGAAGATGTTATTTTAAAAACTTGAAATCTATTTAGCACATTTCAGAAAATCTGTCCCGTCGATGAATACCATTAAAGTAAATTTCTACATCAGCACTTGCCAAAAATTTAGTCCATGAGATCTCTTCCACATCATTGTTATTTGCACTCATTAGAGTCTCATTAGATGCACATTTCCTTCAAAAGGTTCTGACAGGAAATAAAAATCTTGCCGTAGAGGTCGATACAATGTATCTGTCATTCTTTCTGTTAAAATCCTGAAGTTCAGTTTAATCCCCAGTACTGTGCCCTTTTTAAAATAAACCTGGTGACTTTATACTTCCAAAGCTTTAGATAACAGACGGAATGAGTGTAGAGGGTGAAACCATAGAAGAGCTTCTTGTTACAGTTCAGTAGCCTGTGCTTGCTGACTTGTCCTCGTAACTACTGCCCAGAGATACACCTGCCTGTATGGGAACAGCAGTTCCTGGGCAAGTAAGGCAGCTTTGCACTTTGAAATCCATTTTTGGCTGGGATGCATTTCCTGACCATTTCCTTCCAACTCAATGTTCACAGGCAATGCAGGTGTACGTGAACACACATTGCTCACTTACGCAGCACTCCGCTTCTCGTACAGACTGAGCCTTTTTGTACCACTCTGTAAGAGGAAATAAAGTGGCCGTGAGTTACAATAATTGCTTCCTTAGCTCTGCATCACTACCAGCCACTGCCGCGCTGGGTTATAGGAGACGTAGCTTAAGTGAGCTTTGGAGACATATGGAGAAACACATACGCTTGTGCAGAGACAAGTAGGTTTCTGTGCCTGCGTACACAGAGAAGGTACTCATCATCTTGATGCAGAAAGCTCTAATTTCTAGGACAAAGAAGAATAAATAGGGCTTTTCTTCTTATATTCAGGAATGTATGTTTAATCCCTTGTCCTGTGATAATTTTCTGTGAGCACTTCTGAACTTCTCACTCATGGGACCAGTTTTTTTAGCCAAAAGCAATCAGCTGAGGACCTAACTTGTAGTTTTACCCAGGAGACTCTAAATGTGAGCCTTTGTTACCACACTGCAGCTTTTAAAAACATGCTTGCTTTTGCTGTAACACCAGAATGCTCATGCTGAGCTTCTTGAATTAGTAGTTTAGTAAATGTACCTTTGTAATTAATTGCATGATCCTGTCCAAGCATTTTGAAAAGCTGCATAATTAGATCTATTTCACAAGGTGGAGAACAGAAGATCAAAGCTGTTACCTGAGTTGTTAACAGTGCCATTGTCAGGACTGGGGATGGTCTGCGGGGCGTGCCAGTGCTGGGACTGGCAATAAAATCCAGAGGCAGGTACCAGGGGTGATTTTGGAGTGAAGATCAGCAGAGATCGTTCTCCAAGCTCCCTGCGGTTTTGGTTTCTGTTGGTACCCAAGGGGATGAGGTTAAAGGTAGCATTGACATCTCTAACTGCACTCTGGACTCAGTCTGCTGTGTTAGGCTTAAACACCTCAGGAGAGCTTTTAGGCTCAGGTTCTTCAAAGAGTCCATGGGAACACAGCGCCTGAGTGCCAAGGATGTGCAAGTTAAGTTGTAATGGTTGGGGAGGAGGGAAGAGGGGCACATTTGTGAGTGATTTAGAAGCCACATCATCCTTCTCTTTCCCCAAAGTGACAGTAGAATTTTAGGCTTCTCAGTCATACCACACTATAAGAAATGTTACGCTTAGAAACTATTGTTGTTCAGGAATTTCAATGATACTCAAGCACTTCATAGAAGAACAGTTTTGCAAAACTGAAATTTACTCTCTAAAATATTTTGAGACTTTTGAAAGGTGCTCGAGACTGCAACTTTCCTTTTATATATGATTTTGTTCAATATGTACCACAACAAAGAAATCAGAGGAAAAGTGGAGAGTAAGATGCAGAAGTGATTAAAGAGTGTGAACAAAGTCAGTTCCCCACTCTCTATAGCTCTAGACATTCTTTAAAAGTACTTAAGATAAGGATTTATTGCTGAACAGTCTGTCGGTCTATACTTTGCCAGGTTTCACATCGCTGACTAATGCTGTTCAGTTGTTACAAGCCAATGACTATATTTGCGTCATCAAGCACTCAACCCAAATAAGCATGTAGGAATTCATGTCTGAAAAACTCAACAGAAGACCTTATGGAAGGGAAAAGGAGACTTTTATTTTACTTACCTTTTCTAAATTGTATCTATTTCTTCACATTCTCATGCCTACAGATCAAAACCACCAATATGTACGTGTCCAACTAGTCTGGGCAGGATTACTTGCGGTGGCATGGAGAACAAGGGATGCCAGCCGCTGTGTCCCCATTACACCTGCTGTGTTCCTCTTGAATGGTGACAATGAATTCAGGTTTGAATAGGTCTTTTAATATCCTTTTGAAGTCAGCAGTTATTATGGTGAGAAGAATCTTGTTTGCTTTACCCTCCCTACATCTTAGGTAGTTGTCTCTTGTTTCCTCTTTTTGGGTATCTTACAGCTGCGCCCTGTCTTCCTGTTAGGGTAGCAAGAAAGAGGTACGGTACGTACAATTCTCTTTTTTTGCCATTCTCCTGTCCTTCAATAAGGAGCACAGGTCTTCTGCTGACAATTCATCTACTGTGTTCTTGATGCAGAAAATACCTTCCTTGATGTTTGCCAGCACAATTGCCCTCAATTGTATCCTTAGTTCTCAACGGATGCCAGTTTTTTAACCCTTGCTTATTATTTTTTGTGGTGCTTTCACAAAAGCACATTTATATTCATACCTCCTTCTTACCTATCTCAGAATTTCTGACACTAAACTCTGCAAGTGTTACCTATTGCAAAGCTGAAAGGATAAAAAGGGAGCACCAGGAAATGCTCTGACTACTAAAAATAGAATAGTCAGGAGAGAGGAAGGATGTGGGAGGAGAAGGAAAGATGCAAGATTGACTCTCTCAAAGCTTTTTCTAAGATTTTTCAGCATTATCTCTAAAAATCCTGCAAAACAAAAGATGATAGCACCTACTCGTGTCTGTAGCAACATTTCCGTTTACTCCAAGATGAATCACTCTGAAAGTGATATTTGCGCCCTCAGGTTTAGAGACAAGTGAATCAGTTCTGTTAAAAAAAGAAAAAAAAACCCAAGCCCGAGTACTGTCGGCCCTTCCAGTCTTACTTGCTGGGACAACTTGGAACCAACTGCATTTTGGAAATTAAGCAAGTACAACTGATGTCAGATAAGTTGCTTCTCAACTTCCCAGTGTGCTCCTGGGTTTCACATTACTGAGGAAGATTTAAAGCACTCTTAAAAGGTCACTTCTCATTAAGACCTTTCAAGCAGGGAGAGATGGATTTATTTGCTAAGGGCAAAATTTTGACTGTTACATAACAGCAGAACTTAAATAGTTTTATGGAGAGTGGGTTTTACATTAAAGCAACGTAAGCATATCCGAGAGCTTTGACATAAACTTTATCACAGTGTAACAGGAGTTTATCCTCATTGGAGACATTACTACTATTTAATTTCTTACTTGGTTTTTATTACCTGGTGTTTGTGAGCAGAGCTAGCTAGAAAACTGCTGATTACTTATAATGCCGTGTTACATAAAGCCTTCCCAGAAACAGTTGTTGAACTGTGTTTGAAAAACATGTGTGGTAAGCACACTTACAATCAAATTATATATTAGCCACCTTTGGTTCAACTGCCCTGAGGAATGCAGGGTATTAAAGCAGAGAATATTCTCTTTGGGCAATTAGCTGTGTGACTGTAGTACAAGACCCTTGCATGTTAGTGTTCGGTTTTGTTTGATGGGTTAGGGACAGGTGATGTGGTTGGAAGGTGAGATTTGGAGCTTGTGCTTTTAGAGGTGGTTTGAAAATCTCCTTTTTGTCCGATCGTGCCTGTGCAACGTGGGGCTGAGGTCTGGGTACATGCTGCCGTGCACTGGGACTGCTTTTGGTAGTGGACGTATAAAGTTCCTGAGTTGTGTTGTTCTTACAGAAGCTTTGCACAGCGGGGGAAAAATAGGCTCTCCATTGCCCCCTTTAGATGCCATTTCTCCTAATGCTAGAAAGGTTGTTCAGGAAGCGTCAAGCCCATCAGGAATGGCAGAGGCAAGGCGAAGTTGTCTCTTTCGGTTGGACTTATGCTGGGGTACTTGTCCCAGTACTCAGGCAAAGGATGTGACTTTACACCTGCAACAATGGGGCCAATGCTCCTGTGCTGTGTGCTGCTGCCATCCAGAGCTCGCTGGAGTGAGGTGCATTTGAAGAAGATTTTCTGTTTGTTCTACACGTGCAAGACAAAGACAATAAATAAGAAATGGCATAAATAAAGAATGATGTTCCAAAATAGCTTCAGTTTCCAGCGAGAACTGGAAGCTGCATCTGCCACATCTGGAGAAAGTGTGTTTTCATTTCATATTCAGTCTGTTCTCTCTTCTCCAGGACACTGGCTTCCATGAGAAGAACATGATCTCTTCAAAAGAACTTGCAGGAGACCAGTGTTCATGGATTAGCATCTCTATAATCTTATTTAGTTGCTTTTAAGTGACTCTTGATAGTTTTGTTAAAAAAATAGGTGTAACTTTGGCTGCTCATTGTCATAGTGACACATTTCAAAAGTGACGAGTACAGAGCTACCATTTGCATTATTGTTTGAGGCCTGCTGACTTGAAGAGAACAGAGACTTGAGAGTTGTATCCCTGGGAAAATTGCTGTGGGGTCAGAGCTAGATACTAGAGACTAAGGATGTAGCACTGTGGCCCTCATTTCAGACACTAACAACTATGTTAAACATGGTCGCGTTGTCAAGATACCCTTCTGCCATGGAGAGAAGCTGAGGAAAACCATCCCCGGGAAATCCGTGGCCACTGAACTGCTTGTACTTCAGGGCACCTTTGTGAGCTCTTGTAACGTCAAGCATTGTTGGAAGAAACCAGGTTCTGGTCAGGAGCTTTAGGTTTTCAGGAGTGGTATTAATGTGGCTTCTTTCTTACTTATTTTTCAAGTGCTGTTTTTAAATTGAGAGAGTGGAGGTCATGCTCCTGTATGCCCAGCACACTTAAATTCATTTTCTGTTCTGCTGCTTCTCCCCACCCCGTCCACATGAAGGAACTGGCTTCTGTGGAGGGGCAGATCCTTGGCTGGCATCAGGCAGCACAACTCTGTTGAAATCAGTGCAGATGACCCAAGGGTATTGCCTGGAGTGTTTACTGTAGCGTTACCTGATTATACCTGCACAAAGAGGCACTTGTGACCCACAGAGTGACCGAGACTTGCTGGTTAATTTTAAAACTACTGATCTGGTGTATGAGAAAGTTCAGCCGTTTTACTGGAGAGCAAGACTTGGTTGCGAGATCGTACATGAGGAATGGGGAGCAGAGGCAGCGCAAGAAAACAAATACCGAGAAAGTGAGTCACCCAGCTCTTTACTTGAAAGCTCCACGCTCCCCCTCTAGCAATATTCCAGCTCAGATCCAGACTGTAAATCACTACCTGCGTGAACTCGTGAATTACTCATTTGTCATGTGTCCGGCCGAGTCCTGCCAGGCTCCATTGTTTGAAGTGGTTAACCCCCTCGCCCAGGCTGCCCGAGCCAGCCGTCGGTGCGGGGCTGCCGGAGCAGAGCCCGGGAAAGCTGCCGTAGTTGCTCTGCTTGGACAGAAGGGAACTGCACGGAAAACCGTGGCCTTCGGTTCATCTGGGGAAGGCAAAAGCAGAGCCCTAGCAGGGGGGTGGAGCTCACTGGCGAGGTCTGGCTGTTGTGTAGCTGTACGGTAGGTGTGTTTGGGGTGACATGTCAATAATTCACAACTCAGGTGACAGATGAATTGGCAGAGCGTTAACTTTGTTCACAGCACGGCAAGACGGTCTGGCTTTCTGCTTCACTTGCAATTTTATAGTGATCAGTATTGTCTCATCTCATTTCCAGTTAAATTGGAGGGAATGCAATAGGAGGGACTGTCTCAGTGTCATTAGGAGCAGGCGTCTCCCAGCTTGTCTGGGAAATTCGGGTTCACCCCAAATGTGATTCCCTGAACTGTCCATGAGTTCAAAGAGGGATCTAGAGCTGTGCAGAGCAGGGCATGGGCACTTCAGTGTAGCAGGACAGCTGTGGAGACACAAAGCGTTACTGGACTGTTAGGCAAAGACCTGCTTTCCTTCCTCTCTCTGAAGGGTCTGAGGTAGAGGCAGGTCAGCCTTCCCACCCTCATAAAATCACTGAAATCAGACAATGCTGTTGGTTCCTGGGTGTTGTATTCCTGGGAATGATGCAGGCATGGGTGGTGGCATCACAGTGGGACACTGGAGTGGCATTGATAACCCAAGAGGCTGATTCGAGCACACTCAGGCTTGTTTTGGCAGTGAAGGAACAGGAGAGGGCAGCAGCGATACTCCTGTCCTGCACCACAGTCCCCAACGAGCCTTCCCAGCTTGTGGGGTGCCAGGACCCCTCTCAGCTGCGGTGGTCACCTGGAGTTGGTCCTTTGCTGCATTTCCAGAGCTGCTCAGGCTTTGCTGCCTGTTCTCTCTGGGTACTTTCTGTTCTCTGTTCCCCATCTCAGGGGCAAAACCCTGCGTTTTTGAAACAGGGATCAAAAAGCTTCTTAATTGCTGCAGGGGCCGAGTTTTACAGGGGGTCAGAGCAGTGCAAACGGCTGCCAACGCGCTCCCTTGGAGCCACTTTCCCGTGCAGTGATGTGGATAGGTCAGAGGTAAGGCTTACGTGTGTTCTGGGTGCCTGTTGGGCTGCTTTCGTAGCGATGTCTGGTGCCATAGCAGTGCTGCAGCTCGGGATTCATCTCAGCATTTTCGATCTTCCAGGTTCCCTGGTTGAGGCTGTCTCTTCTGGAGGTCTTGTTCTGAGACTTCTGCAGTCAACAGAGTTTTTCAGTGGAAGGCTGATAAAGCATTTAACTGTATGAAAACAGCTACATGATGCAGATGGTGACTTCAGTCCCACTTTGAGAGAGGAAGCTAGCGGGCAGGGAAGAAAACTGACCTTTTACAGTCATCCCTCATTTCTTCCTCAGAAACCACTCCAGGCTGCTGGTTCTTAGAGTTTCACAGTGTTATGGAGGCATGGTCTGGGAAAACTTGCAAGAGGAAAATAGGTCCCGCTTCCCTCCTTCCTCGGCTCCCCGACAGGCAAATGAAGCATCTAAGCTTTTCTTCAATAAAAATCTTGGGCCAGTCCTCCCTCCCAGCTCTCTCGGAGAAAGACTGCTTAGGTGAGACTTAGCTGCCCAGGCAAAGATAGTTTATGCTATCTAAGATGTTATGGAAAACCACCGTGAAATGCTGTTTCAGTCCCCATTCCAGAAGGTTGTGGCTCTCTGTAGGGGCTGAATTTCTCAGTCTCATTCAAATATCCTAGAACATCAAATGGCATTAGCTATCTATGTCTTGGCAACTGTTCTTCTAAGCAAAATCATCTATAAAATGATACTGATTATACCTCATATACACCCCAAATTCCCTTTGTCACTATAGAAACCATGAATCTGGAACTGGGCACACTTAGTCTCCTGTAACAAATTACTGACATACAAGAAAAGGGACGAGGTTTGGAGGAAACTCTCCAGAGAACCCCGAGGGAGAGCTATCTAAACCGCGTGGCAAATGCTGTTACCTGCACACATTATTTTTGTGCTTGCAAAGAAACTGGCTGGCAACTAAAAGAGCTCAAGCAACTAATCCTGGAAAAAAAGAACTTTTTTAGGGATTAAGCAGTACACAGACAGTATTAAGGTGTTGTTTTTCTACAGTTTGCATTGATCCATTAGCCTTGCAGTGGCCTAGAGATTTTGCTCTGTGGCGCATTTTCATAGAAAGGACAGAAACTTGAATTTCTAGTTCTGGGAGAGGAGCTCCCTTTCCCAGCTGAGCTTGTGTTGGTTTGGACCCACATTGAGACTATCCAGGCTGAGTTCTGAAGAACTTGCACATACTCCTGGGGGTTTTTTGTTTAAGTGATTAGTAAGGACAGCTAACAACTGAAGAGCTAAAACTTCCTGAGTTTATTCCATTCCGTATTTGGATCCTGAATAGGAAATAACCCTGGAAGGTACTACTGAGTTGAACTCACATGGAGAGGTAATAGAAAACTACATAGCAAAATTTGAAGGCAGTAAACTGCTTACCTGTGTTCACCCAGGCAATATAGCATCAAGCCCCCTCTTACATACTTTAAATAGAAGAATTTACATGCCTTGGTTCATTCTTGCACACTTCTCTTGTTTTAAAACTGCCGTGTGCCATTTGCACGTTTCTATGGCATTGCTGGTATTGCTTAAGCTTAGGAAAAACTTTGCTGGCCAAGTGAGTACGGGACTCTGCCAGGGGAAGGGTGGATTCAGCTGTAGCATTAGCTGGTATTACTGTCTTGTTCTAATCAGATGTTTTGGGAGATTAGCAATGCTGGTGCCCACAGGAGGGAGCCAAATACATTGCTCTCAAGAAAGGAAAAAAACCAACCCCACCTTTGTCTTCATCAGATGTTCATATGTGAAAAGGAGTAAAAGCCAACGGCAACCTGTAAATATACCAATGGAGCCTCATACACCATCTCAGAGGGAACTCAAACTTGTACGGGAAATTATCTGAAAGTATTCAGGAAAAAAAAGCATCATGCTAAGCTATATCTCAGAGCCACGATACCCGCTTTAATGATGGAGGTCTCTCACAAGGAGAAGAGTCTCTTCTCTGACCTGAGCAGCAGTAGACGCACTGGAAAGAAATCCCTGCTGCAAATCTGCCATGCTCTCACATCGAAGCGGGGAGGGCTGAGGCTGTCCCTCATCTCCCTCTTGCTCCGGCCCCAGGTGCACCTGGATAAAAAGCCCCGTGAACGTTTGCAACTGGTATGGGCCTGGTTCCTGCAACCCTTATCAGAGACCCATCCACCATCGCAGAACCTGGGGAGAGGGGATGCAACAGGGATCTTTAGGAGCAAAAGAAACCCCTCTTCAAGGACGCCGGGCCCTTCGCTGGGTGGCTGCAGGGGGGCTGTGTCAGGGGCATTGCCCTGCAGGGAAAGTAGCCCGAGATCTGTGAACCTCTTCCTCTGTCTTGTTTTTATTTTTTCCTCTAAACAAAACTTCAGCTTTGGTATGTGGCCCATTGCTGAATGAGGAAAGTATAAAGAAAAGAAAGCTTTCAACTGACTAAAAATAAACAATGTTTTTATGAATATGCTGGCAAATTTCACAGAAGGATGGGATTTCTTCATCTTTAGCTTCATTAGAGACACTGGGGGTAACTTTTCCATATTAAAAGGAATTAATTAATTTTTTTGTGTGTATTTGCTAGATTCCGTGAGTTTTTGAGCTGTTTGCTGACATCTGACATTGTTTTGTGATTGCACTTGGAGATGAGGTAGTGCACACATTTGCTTTTGCTTTGAGATGGAGTGACCTTTCTCAGCTCACTGGGGGCTGCAGCCTGGTTCCTTTTATCTGCATCCCAAAATGATAACGCCAATAGACATCGCATCCTGCCAATCCACAGCCGGGCTAACCGCTATCATGCAAATAGTGACCTGTTGCTGTTTGTTGTCACCATAACAGAGGGGGTTGGAGTTGGGGACTGGAAGTTGGCAAACCTGATTCTTTCCTTCCTAAGTCATCCGGACGGCTATGGGGAATATTTATAACATCTCTTCTCCCTGAGCTGCCTGTGTCATGCTAGTAGGAGTTAATTTAAAATAACTTTTTTCTTTAAGTTGGATGATAAATGGTTTTGTGCATCTTGTGTGGGTAATGCTGGTTAACAGCAAAACCCTGTCTCTGAGCTCTCCCCGACAGTGTATCAGTGGTACAGGAACACGGCGCTACAGTGGGATTCTGGAGAGACAAAACAAATGGTGTTTCATACAATTACTTGATCAGTGATAAAGGAAAAGTTTAGAACAGCCAAAGTACCCCCCCACACAAAAAGGCACAAGAACAAACGAAGACTAAATATGCTGTATATAATTCATAACAGCTACGGGACTGAAAAGAAAATAGACATGTCATGTGCAATGTTTTTTCATATGTTAAAAGAATACATTCCTTTCCCCTGTGCTGTAGTTATGAATTTGTCAGGGTTCACGTTTTTCCTCTTATTATTTCTCATTGTTAAAGGTCATTGGGCTTTAAAAATACGGATAGTCTGCGTCTCTGCTCTAATCCATCTGATGCACTCTATCCAAAGATTAAATCCCTGGCAGAATAACGCCAGATGAATCCTCCTCCTCTACCCCAAAGTTCTTGTGTGAGGGGCAGGATGGATTCTGGTAACAACAGGGCCACATTTCAAGAATATACACGTTATCGTTCACAGTATTTGATCGTGAGACTTCGGCGGAACAGAAGTGTTTGCTTAGCTTTGTGCTGCTGTGACAGGGGCTGTTTTTGGTGAAACAGCGGAGACCGATGTAGCAGCCCAAAACTGAAAGGTGGAGCTACCACGCAGGACCCTGTAGCTGCATGTGTAAAAGACTGTTGTCTACAACACAGTCGTCACTGGTGGTAGTAGATGGCTTCACGGAAAATGCCGTGAGCTAACTAGATGATCCCAGTTCAGTGGTGGCCGATGCAGGATCTATTCCACCGTGCTGACTCGCTGTAGATGATGTACCTTTGCTGCGACTGAAAAGGACTTCAGTCTGCAAGGCCTCGTCCTTTCCCCAAATGTTGTAATCTAGAGACCATCATAAACCAGGGCTATTTGTCGAGATCATGTCAGTGGTGGCTTTGCCTTAGAGCCAATTGTCCACTGTCTATATTCCAGTCTGACACCAGCACTGTTCCGTTGATTTTTTTTTTAACAGTCTTAATGGGGGTTAAGACAATGATTTTTAGGAAAATGTAGGTCCTTTGGGTTGTCTCAATGAAGGCCAGACTTTCTAACGTGCTCAGGTCCCACTGTGTACACATTAGACTGATTCTGTTTGTAGCCCTAGCCTGGAGTAAACTCTGTTTAGTAAATCTCTCGTGCCTTGAGTCCCCAAAGTCCTCCCCTCTGACTGTGAGGAAGAAAAAGGTGTATTCAGACTTCTGTGTGGTTTAGTTGAGCATTTCTTGTCCTGAGTTAGTGTAAGCAGTTTAGTTTGCTTTCAGGTAGGATCTCCCAATTCAAAGCTCTCCTGTGCTGTGGTTGGCACCACAACAGTACCAGTGAAGGTTGGTCTGCAGATAATTTCCAGCCTGAGCGTGGGGTCATCTACACCAATGTGAGGTCTGTAGTCAAACATTTCTCTGGTTTGATCTGAGCTTGCCTGCGGTGGTTCTCCAGCGTGGTCCCAGTCTGCCCTCTGGGACCCTGGCATCTTACTCTGTTTGCTAAATGGAGTCTGCCTAATGAAATCTGTGCTGTACTGTCCTTCACTTGTTATTAATAAGCTGTCTGACTCAGAGCTTGTAACTTTGAGTCTTTACTATGACAACAGATAAAGTGACAAGCTTTAAAAGAAAGAGCTTGTGTAAGAGGAGGAGGGATTTGAGAACCTTTTGGCCAGGCTGTTCGTTGATTTGTCCAAACAACTGTTTTTTACCAGAAAGTTTCAGGGAAATGTTACCTTCTGGGCCATGCTTCCTAAAAGGCTGGGTATGCACAGATACCTCAGCTCAGAGCTACAGCCAGTGCTGAAATCACATCTTAAAATGCGGAGTAGCTGAATACAGGTTTCATCGTAAACCTACAGGTCCAGGAGTCTTCATCTTGTTATGATTTACATACCAGGGAAATACTTACAGACTACAGACTTGGAGAGGGAATCGTATTCATATGAATGGGGTCATGTTTGTTATTTGAAGCTGGCTAAAGTATGCTGTAANGCACTGCTGTGTATGGAAATGAGAACGCCCTGTCCCCTGAAGGCACAAATTCGACCAAGATTAATTTTGTACTAACTCTGTAGGGCCATGGTCCCACAAGACGTTCAGTTGGGGAGCCACGTTGTAGCCACACAGGCTTTTTTCCCAGTTTAAGGATTAGCAAGCTGTGTCTAAGTCTAAAATAACTGTTTCACTGCGGTTCTGAAACCGTGCAATCTTCCGTGTGCTAAAGCAAGAAAACAGGCTCAATCCTCTCTTTGCTTTGGGATTGACTAGATACTCTCCCAGTGCACTAACGGTAGGACTGGCCCAGGCCTAGATACTGGACAGTGCAGTGAACCAAAAATTTGGGGGTATCGTAGCTCTTGTATAGTTTATTCTGTGCTTCCTGGGCACTACGGAGAGCCATGTGAAGGAGTCTGCAACCACAGCTTCTTTCCTGCTTTGTCCCGAATCGTAAACCCCTGTGCGAAAGGGGGTAGAAATTGCTCCATAATTTAGTACAGATAGAAATAGCTTCAGGATAGCCAGAGTAAAACCCGGTGCCTGCAGCTCCCAAGCTCTCCTATCCCTTTTAAGCCAATGCCCCACAGAGAAAGCGCCTGGCCCGGCTTTGAAATAAACTGCCAATTTTTCATTTAACATCCCCAGTGTAAGCAGTATGGATGGTAAAGAATATTGAAGCCAACTTTTGATTGATGGCAAAATGCCTGAAGTCTTCAATAGCTCGAGAATTGGCCCTAGACTGGTCACAGCTGAAGAAGAGATCTGAGTTGCGGTTACAAAGGGAAAGCAATTGGCTGAATCTTAGTGGTGGCGTTCACGCGTGCTGGCAGAGCTGCTGAAAATGTGTGCTTTTCTGCAGTGTGCTTTCAGAAATGGGGTCTCCATTCGTGTGTTTTGCAAGGGGTAGGTTGGGCTTGGGAAGCTCAGATGTTTCCAGTGATACGGGTGAAGGAGGGAGGGACAGAGAGACAAGCTTCTGGTTCCCCAGCATATGTTGGCAGACCGGGGGGGGCTTTGGCTCAGGGGTCCTCAGGCTTTGCCTCTTCCTCTGCGCATCTGTCTTGGGACCCTGCTCTGCTTTAAACTTTGCTGCAGAGTTGGTATAGCCAGTGTGACATTCATACTGCCAGGTTTCTGAAACCTCATGTCTCAAGATGTGCTCCAGTTTTCTCTGCTCAGGCCAGAGAAATGTGTCTCATTACACGTTACCCACTCTGGCAGCTCCTAATCTACACCTGCTAATGGAGGGACCTCATAACTTTGAGGAATAAAAAATCTTTTGCCTAAGGATCTTTACCACCCAACCTGGTATGTTTAGATTGACAAGGACAAAGTATTCCCATTCCCAATGGACCTTGAAGTGTGGGGAAGATGACTTTGCCAAAGTCACTCAGAAAATTAGTGGCAGCAACTAGATTCCGGTACATTTTTTTCCCTTCAAAAGCTGGTTTAAAACTGCTAGAGCTCTTCAGAAGTTTCTCTTCTGCTTTAGAATTTGGGATTGGGAGGGGATGAAAATTGGGAAGTAAATGAGAAGAGGAAAGGGTAGTTCTGTCTAATTCCCCCTGTAAAATTTTTGTATTTCCCTGTGGGTTTTAAGCACTTAGTTAAAACAAAAAGCTTTTATACTAGAGGCCATAATGTAAGTTATAAAGATGATGCAAAGCATAAAATAAGAGGATGGATTAAATGGAGAATTAAAAAGGAAAAGAAATGAAGAACTTTTGTGGTTAAGTGCTAGGAGCTTTGGAAAATAATGCTGAAATTAGAAGCATGTGGTCTAGAAAGTTACAACATAGGTATTGCAAAAAATGCGTTCTTCCCAGAGGATGGGGATGAATTAGGATTCAAAATTATGAAATGAGCTGGGGAAGAGATTTAGCTTTCTGCATAGGAAACAAAAATTTAGATGTAGATCAATTGTAGCTTACGTAGGTAATTGTCAAGCACAATACGAGAGGAACTCCAGTGGGCAGTGTGGTATCCACTCGCATGAAATAGGAAAGAACTAGAATAGAGAAGTCCTCGACCTCAGGACCCAAGAGGGCAATTCCTCGCTAACTAAATTTGCACAGCTTAGAGGTTAAGAGACAGCCCCAATTTCTGTTAGCTGAGAAGATGTCTTGCTAAAGACGGGAGTGAGCACTTTTACGCTACTGACACAAATGAAGTTTAGATGATTGTGGGTATTCTTGTGGTTATTCCTTTGGTCTGCTGTTTTCAGTAAACTTCCTGCGTGGGAATAGAGGGAGTGCATTAATGGGGCAAGAGAGAGGTTATGGTTTATGGATCTAGAGATCTCATGTCTGGGACAGGGGCGCTCTTCCTACTGTCAAAGAAATGGCCAAAATTGTTATATTTAGATCCGGGACAAATTCTTTGCTAAAATTTGCAGTGAGCTGCAGCAATTCCCCAGTTGGAGAATTAAGGAAGGAGAAGAGAATTCAGAGCTGGAGTCCGGAGATTAAAATCATTAATTAGGAACTTCTGCATGTGGTTATCTCATCCCCGTCCCTATACGTAGAGCTCAAACAGATGCAAAAGCTTATTTCTGTGTCTCTGTCCAGCACTTCTCTCCCAGCACAGATATTCTTGCTGTGCTTTAACAGCCAGGCTTCTGAGATTTTTTTGTTGCTGGTCTGATCCTGCACTCTGAAGACTTCAGCAACTCACCCATCATGCTGTAATATATAACCTTGGAGCATAATCTTCCTGCACAGTGGACGATGCACTTTCCAACTGGCTCATTTACAAGAGACACAACACAGAAGGGAGATGAGCGCAATTCTCAGCCTGAATAGCTAGCTCAGTTCGAATGAATAAGGAACGGAAGGTTGAAAACATCATGGACAGATTTGCTGGACAAATATACTCTTAAATATATACAGGCAGATCATCAGCCCATGTAAATCGGCATGGCTCCACTGAAGCCAGTAAAGCCAGTTTTACGCCAGCTGAAAAGCAGGCCGTGTGGTCTCATCTAAACTAACAGTCTCAAAATTGCAGCTGATGGAGGGTTCTGAGGAAGTGACAGAGAGGAAAAGGGGGAGGGATGTAGTATCCCATACAGACAGTAGTAAGGGGGAAAAAAAAGAACAAAGGAAATGGGCAGAAACCAAAGTAAAAGGGTGAAAAGAGTGGGAAATGCTCAGAGTATGACTATTACTTCAAAGTGTTATGGCTGTCCTCAACTGCAAGAGCAAGAGCAGAGCATTGCCACTTCGGCAACGAACAGGCAAAATACCGCAGTGTGCCCAACTTTCAATTACACAGTGTTAATGTAAATCAAAATTAGGAGCAACGAATAGGAAGGCTGTTCATTTTATTTGCATGTTCAAAGCCGTTCTTATAATAGAGTGAATTATGCACACAGGCTCCATCATCAGACGCAGCCACGCAGACTCAGTCGGCATCGCAGCTCATGGCTGGCACTCAGGTGTGAGTATTATAATCATTTAAGTTTTTCCAACTTGATCTCTGAAAGCAGATCTGTCTGTGATGTAGCTTGTGAGTGACTGTCAGACCTCTGAGTCCTAGAAGAAGAAAAACGCTGGGAAATCGGTGTGGTTCCAGTTCTGTAATGGCTGTTACTAACACTGACTTCAGGATTCATCCCACTAGGTAGAAGTCCTAGCCTGCGTATAGGTCTTTCTAATTTTATCCCTGTGGAATTCCTAGAAGCCAGACAAAATTGACTTTCACACAAGAATCTCCATTGTTTACGCACCAGAGTACTCTGTTCAGTCAACGAAACATGTTTTTTATTAGATTTCCCTTGGAAAAAAAGAGACATTTTAAATTAAGGGAAAAAAAATGTTTGTTTTGGGTTTTTTGGTGAAATTTGGGGGTGGGCTGGTGGTGAGCAGAGAATACTAATGCAAGACCAAAGCTTTGGGTTTTTTTCAATTTGAAGGTTATCCAGTGTCCCACAGCATCCCCATCTGAGAATTACAGAGTGATTCAGGCCGGAAGGGACCTGTGCCGGTCTCTAGTCCCACACTCTGCACAAAGAAGCTGCGAAGTTAGACCAGGTAAAAGTTCAAACTTTGAATTTCCCTTGGGTTTGGATGTGACTGGTGTGACTTGTGCTATAGTTTTAACTTATAGTGGAGTCCTTAGCTTCAAGTTAATGTGCTGATTCACCTGTCTAAATCCATATTAAACAGCAGAGTATTTCTGTGGCTGTTTGCAGATGTTTGAAAAGGAAGGATAGAAGAGAATTTTCAAGGACATGCCTGGCTAAATAAACTAGCTGTTGTCTGCACTTCATGCTACTCAAGTAAACAGAATTCACTCTTTATTACCAGCACAAAATGAATATGAGGAAAGTACAGTTGTATCCTGGTACACTGGTGTAAATGAGCACAGAATACAGAGCAATGGGGGAATCTAGTCTATTCGCCCCATATGGGGCAAGACAAGGGGAAAAAGGCTAATTAATCCATGAGAATACGAATGCATATATATATATATATATATATATATATCTCCTGGCCTGCTACTGGAATCAGTGGTGCTGCTCATAACAGTCTAGGGGATGGATTTGCTGTTGCCGGCTTCCCTTGTGGAATTAAAATGAACTTGGCCACTGCTGTGCTGAAACTGGAAGCAAATACTTATTGTGTAGCAAGTGAAGTATCTGGGTGCAAGGGAGGAAGGAAATAAATAAAATAATAGTGCTCTAGTAGTAGATTTAAAATCTAGATAAAGAAAACACAGTTTGCTTTAAATGTCTACCTTGGGCTGCTAGAACATTACCCGCATTAAGGCTTCATTATGGGAGAGTCAAAAATGTCACTTTTCTGACATTAGAACCCAGGCAACTAAAGATCAGTTACCTGTGTATGTTTAATTGCTGGGGTCATAGTCAACTCTGTGCTTTAATTTTCCACCGAGTTGTTATTTCTGTCTCTCTCTTTTTTTCCTTTTCTCCTTTAGCAATGACATTTGCATTCCTTTTAGCAAAATACCAAGGTTAAACTAAAAATAATTCTGCCCATCAGTTTTAGATTAGGACTAGAGCAGGCACAGATTTACTGTAAATGTGTATGTAATGATTGCTGCACACACTGCCAGGAAATTGCTACAGTCAGACATTTGAAGAATTAGATTAATGTTTTTTAACATAATCTGCAGTTAGTTTTGATCACCAAGTGGTAACTGCTATTAATATCTGCGTGAATCCACCTTCTTTCATGAGAAATAAAGATACGTAGAAATGGTTTCCTTTCCTGAAACTGAGGAAGTTTTGAAACTTGTGCCAGTCTCATTGGAATTAGTCTGGAAAAAACAGCAGTGCACCTCTGAATCCCAGTACCCTTGAAATCAATGAGTTAACGCTTATTAAACTGCCTTGTGTTCGCAAGGTTTTTATCTCCGATTGTGAATGCGAGCTACCTAACGCAGTTTTAAAAATATGCCCTTGCTTTTTCCTAGTGAAAGCACAGATTTGGTGTTTTAGAAGTTCACTTTGTGTGTTTGCAGGACTGGACACAGTAGACCATGTAAGGAAGTGTTAATCCTCCCTCTTCCAAAATGCAGAGATTTAAAGGAAGGTGATACAATATGTAGCCCCACATCGTTATTAGAACGAGCTCTAATTATGAAATCAGATTCTCCTTCAAAGGCCTATTACCCCAGAAGGCCAAAGTCTGTGGAAAGTAATCAGTTTCTCTCTTAACCTTTCAAAAGCTCTCAACATCCAAAATATGAGATTATTTTTGATCCCTGTGGCTGAAATAAAATCTGTAGCCTATTTCACTGTCATTTGGAAGGGGTAAGTGAGATCAGCAGTGAAGTCACGATTGTCTTTTCCTGCTCAGTTTATCCATTGACTGCGTTGTGGTCTTCTCGACAGCTGTAATTTGAACAAATTCATTTTGATGTAACGGCATATAGTGAAGAGGATCTATGTGGGATCTTGATACTCTACCGAGATGTATTGTAGGCAGCCAGTCTGCATGACCCAACCATTTAACACCATGTTAACAAGAAAAAACACCAAACCAACACATTAACAGTATTCCCCTGATACACTGTATGTGTTCTGCTCTCCAGACAGCCACAATATTAATTTCCCTAAAACTAGCAGTATACCCAGGGGACAAAACCAGCCTCTAAACAGATGTTGACTCTTTAGGCCTGAATGGGATAAAGCATCATTGATGCTTACAGTGTTCTCGACTTAATATCTTAAATTAAAAGTGCTGTCCAAGACTCAGAAGTCCTGCTTGCTCCAAGCGAAGGCTCTCGGCTTTTATTTATAAGCAGCAACAGCTTATCCTGGGGCAGCGGTGTGGGTCCTTCCTTTCATCTGTCTGTCCAGTAGCATTCCTACTTCACTGCATGGATGTCTCAACTCCCTGCGGAGCTCCTACTAAATGGCCACAGTTTACTGCTTGGCACAGTCAGCATGAGGTCGGCGCTTCTTCTCCCACCTTGCTTTGCTTGCTTAGAAACTAGCTGAGTAACTGAGCTGTACTGGGAGCACATCTGCTAACCTGCCTTCAGCTCGAGTAGCTGTAGCTGTCCCTAAGCAATCGGAGCCATATGCAGGAAGCACCATGATCTGACCATCGCTGCTCCTGTGGCCCTCCCTGCAGCTGGTTTAGGAGCTGAGCGTCAGTCCCTGTCTCCTCCATCAGCAACGGCTGCAGCCCTGTTGAATAACCGCGAGTGATTCAGATGCATCAGGTGCATTCAGTCCCATGGTATGCAAAGTTGCTGAGAGTGCAAATGTTGTCGCAACTGCTCGTGCAGATGGGTAAGTTAGCCTGTATCCAAGAGAAGTCACTGTCATCGACAGTGTCATGACATTCCCAGTCATGGGCTCTACTCACTGTAATTATCACAAACCTTAAAGAGAGACAGTAAAACTTGTTCAGCATTTATTAGCATGCCTATAAAACTTCCATTTTATTTGCAATGGCTTTGGCTAATAACAGTGGATATTTCGGATAGCGACATCTAGTTGGAACAAAGACAGTCTGTGAGATGTTCTCTTGCTGTCTGGTTTATTTTAGATCTACTGCAGTCTTAGCTTTCTTCACTGTAGGTGGTAGAATATTTTTACACGCATTTGCAAAAATATCTGAGTATTTAATTTTTTTCCACTGGAGTGGGGCCATGTGTAAATTTGTGGATCAATTTCTTAATAATGAACGCACTGCAGACTAAAAACTCCCTGTACTAAACTCCTCTCTAGGATTGCCTGACCTTCTTGGGTTCTCCTTCCTTCTGTAATTGGTCCTGGGTTGGCTGGTTTTGTGTCCTCCATCTGGTTTGACTGATCAATGACACTTGTCTTGTGAAGCTCAGACAGTGACTTATGATCACAGTAAGACCTAAGCCACATAGCTGAACTCCAGCGTTCAGTGCTGTTCTTAAATGTACGTGCTTCTTATTGAAGATGCCAACTCTTGAGGAATCTGACTGCGCAGTTAACAGGCCCCAGTTACCAGGCAGTTGTCAGAGCCGAGCTTTACACTGGGAGCTTATGCTGTGTCCTTCAAAGGAGCAAACTGTCATACAGTTAGGGTCAAGGCCTCTTTCATGACGGTCGCAGTTATCTCGAAACCTGGCTGGTCTCTGAGCACTCAAAGCTGGTTTCCCAAGTCAGAGCTTTTCACAGGAAGATGTTAGGCTTCTCCTGGAAGGCTTTGCAGTGTGAGATGATATATTTAGAGACGGATTTTGCTCTGCTTCCCAAGAGCTGGATGATTCATTGCAGCTCTTGCTGCTCTACTCTATCGTCTCAGATCACATGAGAGACCATTGAAGACTTCACTGAAGGCATCGTTTTAAGAGCCCTGGGCCAGAGAAGAAGGCTGAGAACCGGAGAGGCCTGAATGCAATAAAAAGGGGTGGTATGAGATTTACCAAAGCTATGGCCGTAGGAGTAGAAATGCTTGCCAGAAGCAGCCAAACAGCTTATCCCACATTTTTCCAGCAGGCTTAGGAAACTATTTTGTTTACAAAATTATTTCTGTTTTTACCTGCTCTATATTCTACCCACTAGGAATTGATTGTGTTTGCTACCAAAAAAAGGTGCACTGTACAATTATGTACAGGTTTCACAGGTGTAAGTAGTTTTAAATAATGGCTTTTATTTTGGTGGATTATATATCTGCAAACAATTCATGTGTATTGCTTGAGGATAGCTTGCATGCATTCTCTGATTGCACCTGATTGCCTTCCCTGTTATGCATGCTCCTGTGCCGCATCTCCTCGGTATGGCATCCAGTCACAGTCTTGAACATTGCTAGCACAGTTTGAGTTACAAAACTACGTCAATTTGTGTTGTACCTCTGTGAGCCTCTGCAGGCTCAATGCTTCTGGTGGGTATGTGTCATCTAGAGCTTGGTAGCATTGAGTATTGAGGTGCTACCTACACAGTGCTTATAGAGTTAAAGGAATGCTAAAAATTGGTCAACTACTTTTAAAGACTTAATCCTGTAAGTCAATTAATTACCTATGCCTACTGGCAATACTTCCAGCAATGTGTTTATGATCATTAATAACATCTTGAAGGGACGTGTTCTTAACATGTGATGTGTATTGCTGTCTTTAATGGGCTCATCTTCAGTTATTAACATTTTGCAAACCACTTATATATGCAACTGTAATATAAAATATGGCGGTAATAATTTGCAGTCAAAATCACCTCCTGTAATGTGTCCTAAGATGAGCTGAAATATTCTACTCTCAAACAGAGCTTTTAAGCAATTCCCCGCTTCCTTTAGCTTTGAGGAAGGGAAGTTGTAAATTTGATTTTGGAGTTGTTCAGCTCTGGAACTTTTTAAACATTTATTTGAGGTTAAAAAAAGTTTTGCTGTAGAGCTATTGTGATTGCTTTTACATACACTTGCATATGTGTGTTTCTTCCTTATGAGTATGGAATGAGGAGCGGAGAAGATACATCATAAAATTAATTTATATTTTCAAAGCTCTTCTTCTACAATAGGAGCACAAAAAGTTGACCTTAAAAAAAAGTCCCCCAAAAGTATCTGCCAAGGAAAAAACTTTCCATTCATTCAGTATTCAGCATATGTTTTTTTCATTTACTGGCCCTAACAGCTGACTTTTTCTGTTAGCTAATTACCTAGTGACATTTAATTGAAATTTAAAAAGAGCTCAGGGGGCTAAAAATAATCACAAACCAAAAGTGAACACACCACTTGTTTGAAATTAACACTGAGCAGCAAAGTGATTCCTAACATGCACGGTTGATAACAACGGGGGTTTGAAATCTCCTGAAGTGGCAAATATCCTTTTACCTTTCTGGGATTGTCTGTCCTTGTTGCGGTACCTTGGGCTCAGTGGTAAAAGGGCTGTAACCACCTCGTAAGGTACTTGGGTAGTGGGCTTCCAATGGCTATACAAGCTTCATTCATTAAACATGTGCTTTAGCACTTTCTTGAATCTTTCTCTTGCTTATGGAGGGAGGACTTGGCATCCTGTAGAACTGGAGATGTTTCTTCATGTGCTTTCCTTTGCTAAGTGAGTTGTGCCTTGTATTTACTAGGGTTAATGCAAAGCATGTGTATGTCTTGCAAGATTAGAACTAAATGCTGAAATATATGCATTTTCTTTGTCTCTTTTTTCCTTCATTTCTAAAAAAATTCAATTTTCTGATGAACTGGTAGGGCCTTTGTTTTAACTGAGTTCCGTGTGTAGAATTTATACCATTCTGCTGATTTGAAAGTACGATGTCCCAACTCAAGCATGTAGAATGAATCAGAGCCCATCATAGCACTGCTCACCAACAGAGCTCACAAAGGTGTTGGTTGCTAACTCAGCCAAAAGACAGAGCAGAAGTGCTGTACCGAGGTGGTTCAGCCTGAAGAACAGCATTCAGGCTTTAGGTCTTAATGTGCCTGTCCTAAAGTGCTACAGAAAGAAAACTGGGGCTGCGCCAAAATAGGAGAAAAAATCCATAAGACCATTTCTTCCTTTAGTTTGGGGCTATCTGTACACTTTTGAGAGCTGGTAAACCTTTCCAAGAAATTTATTTCCCAGTTTCTTCCCAGTGGCATTAGAGCAACAGAATGCATACTCTCTAACTCTAAAAGGAAACAAAGTGAGCTGGCCCATCAGCTTTGGAAGTCTGTGAACAGTAGACAGGAGTCTAACAGGAAGCAATGACACAAAAATGGCATCTTCTCGAGAGACACCGCCTGCTCTCTGTTGCACCTTTATGGTTCAGTCCCCACTCCCAGACACTCAGAGCGCATCGGGAACTTCACTCGTGTGAGTAGTACTGTGAATGTCTATAGGATGTCCACTGCATCGGTATTTGTTTTTTACAGCGGCTGCCTTTGCAAGTCCTCACTGCAGAGCATGAATTCGATGCGCTATACACCTTACGAACATAACTCAAGGCAGCGGCCTCCACGCCAGGGAGTCTAGCTACAGCAATGGATGGCAGATGGATACTGCAGACAGAAAAACACAAGGAAGCAATTGTGCGCTGGTGCTCGGTCTGATGGACAGTGGTCTCAGCCCAACAGCTGCTGGCTGGCTCTAGGAGAAGAGCTACTTGCTTGCTTCTGTATTAGCAAGGTCAAAGCCTTCTTTCTCAAAAGAAGCTTTCACTCCCACCGGCTCTGCAAAGCCAACTTCACTGGAGAGAGAACCCCTCGAGGCTGTGCTGGTTCATGCCTCTCTGACAAACAGCGTCAGCAAAGTTTTGATAATCAAACACTCTCGTTTAGTAACAATAGAGATGGAAAGACGCTGTTCTGCTTGGGCAATGCTTGCTCTGACGGGGGAGGATGTGATGAAATTGCTATCTGATTTGTAAACTTAAACCAAGGAGATCTGGAATTGCTGAAAAAGAATAAATAGGAATGGCCCTGAGCAGTGCCACTTGTCTGAATATAACCAGACATAGAGATCTCCCTTCCAGATTTGTATCTGGATACACAGGGCACGTCTAGAAATAGAGCTGGGGAGGAAATAGCTTTCCCGTTCTGCAAAATTTTTTAAGATTTCAGACTTTTTCTGTTTCGCAACAGGATGAAACTGAAATCTTTTGAAGTATTTCATGGAAAAAAATGAGAGAGATTCCAAAAGAAAAAATAGCTCAGGGACTAGATCACCTGGGCTATAGAAAACCCACATCCCTCTTTGGCCTGAAATGCACGAGGAACTTGAACCTACACTGTTTGCATCTGAGATAAACATTCCAACTCCTAACCTGTGTAACTCATCAGTCGCCCTCTTGCATTGAGTCTTCTTGATCTGTAGCAAAAAAGGTATGTCATTTGTCAGCTGATGATCTTTGCAGTCACTATGGATTAACTGCGACTGAAAAGTTTCTGCTGAAATGTAAGAAGTGATCCAACAGCAGGCTAAAGCATCCACATTGGATCACTCCATTTTCAAAAAACGGCCATGCTTTGTCTCTGAAAACTCCTGTCCTTTGACATGTGTCATGCCATGAACCTCCTGTAATTTAGTACCTCTTCTATGAAGAGCCATTTTCTGCTTGAGACTGTGTAAGTATTGCTGTATCTAAAGTAAATCAGTGAGTGGATCCTGTTAGAGCAGAAGCATACAAAAATTTACAGGTATCCTTTGGGCGTATGCTCTCGTACACGTGCTCTCCCATCTAGTGTCTGAATACTAATCTGAATTACAGGTGAACTCTTCTCTATTGCTTGGAGGTATTTGTGCTGCAAACACTGCTAGGAGTGTGAGACAGGACACAGAAGTGTACTTTAGGTCACCTAGGATGACCTTGACTGGTCATCTGGTGTACTGAGGTACCTCCGAGGTCCAGCGAAGTGTCATAAGCAAGAGTCAGATTTTCTGTCCAACAGGGCCTTTTCTGTATGTTTTGGTGGTTTATGGTAGGGACAATATGTGAATACTTCAGTTACAAGCATGTTCCGTCCGAAGGGAACAAAATAAGAGTAAATTATTTAATCCTATAGAACTCATTACCTCAAAATGCCATTGATTAAAGGACCAGGTAGTGACTGAAGATTAAGATCCTTAAAACAAAGCTATCAGATGATTTGCCATTTTTAATTTGTCCAGTTGCCCAGAATGAAGATTTAGAGGGACTTCCCTCCCTTCTCAGTGCTTGCTGTGGGTTTGCAAAAGGCGACGTTCTCTTTACAGATAGGACATCAAGGACAGAGGTCCAATTTGAGTTATTTCATTTTATACAACATCAGTAATTTTCTAGTTTGCTCTGAAAACAATATGCTTTTTAACTCGATCCGCAAGGCAGCTAATGAGCCATAGGCATGCAGTCCAAGCAGGCCTGAATATGAAAACCAGACACCCCAGCGGATAGCTCCCAGGGTTGCAAGCCTGCAGAACCTATTTACTCCTCCAAAACGTATATTTACACTTCTTCTGCCCTTCACCCATCCTTTCTGCAAATGAAGGGCGTATAAGGGCTGTGTGCCACCCTGTATGTTAGGAGTTGGATGTGGCTTCAGTTGTTTGTGATTCCTCTGTTAGCCCTCCACAAAGATAATAATTGCACCCATAAAGCGTAGTCCGATCTAGTGGTAGTTAATGAATGAGTCCTCAGCCATTTCCATAACTGGCTTTGGTTTTAATCCTTGTCCAGTTTTTGAGTCTGAAACCTCAAGGTCTCTCTGACTTTTCCCATTGCCTAGTAATTAGAGAATAGTATTAGCCAGGATTACTGGAAGGCGTTGGTTAAATTCCCCAGTCCTTCTTGATGCAGAATACATTATCAAGAGGAGAAGGGAAAAGAAAACATCATGTTGTCTGGGATGAACATCTTAGCCTGTCTGCTGCTTAAACAGGGAGCTTCGAAAAGCTCCATTTTGAATCAGAATCTCTAATGCAGATAAATGCCAGTTTATTTCTGGCGGACTTTGAGTTCCTGCATTCCCAAGCAGAACATCCTCTGCTGTGTCCTTAAACACCTCATTGCAGGTTTGAATTCAATACCAGAGAATTTAATCTTGACTGCATCAAAACAGCTGATAGCTCCCTTTTACATTGCAGACCCAGGAATTGCTCGGCTAAAGTATTGGAGATAGAAGGTGTTATCTGAATTCTGCCAAACCTCTTTGACGTTATTGCCTCTGGATACAGGGTAAGAAAATTGGTGTCCATTTTGGACTCCATATGCCTCGGCATATTAAAGAATATAATTAGTGTAATGGAGCGCCAGACATGTGTCTTCCAAAGCAGATCAGTCAGTTCTAGGTCATTTTAACCCATGTCCTTTGTTAATTGTTGTTTGTGAATCAGAGTTTCATTTGCCCATTTCTCTGTGGGTTATGAGAATGGCTGGTATCTCAAGCCCATTTCGGTCTGTGTCTGGCTCTCTCTATTCAACAATCCAGATGTTTTTTACCATAGGCATTTTATAGAAGCCTAAAACAAATAAATACACGGTCCTATCCCTTCACCTCTCTTGGGATTAAGTATTCCCAGAGTGTTATTAAGGCTGATGCATGTTTTCTTCTCTTAAACAGCAGCAGCAGTGAACAGCAAATTCGCACAGATACCGTTGCAGGCTTGTACATACCAGTGCTTGAGAATCGCAGCCATAACACAGCCTGGACACTGCGTCCTCTCTCCCCTACTGGGACCCTGCCCCAGTGTGCATCTCGCAGCTGATGTAAGGGGCCAGTGTGTCAGCAAGAAAACCACTGCGCTGGAGCCCTTGGCCAGGCGGGATGTGCAGCACATAAAGTAAACAAGATCTTCTCTCCCTCCTCTGCGTCCCCTTCCCACCACCAATAACCAACATTTACAAATGAGATGATTTGTAGCTACATCAGTGGAACTTTAAAACAAGCATTTCCCTGGCAGATTCATTTGAAATACCAAGTGGTTTTATAATGGGAAAAATTAACCAAGAGGTCTTACATTTCTTTTCTGTTGTTGTTTATAATCACGGTCGACAGAAACGTCATCTTGTAATACTTCGCCCACTTATCTTGCCACACGATTATTCATACCAGAAGTGGGGATGGGAGAAAAAGAGCCTTCTATCATTGTTATGTTTTGTAACCTCTTCCTATTTTTAAAAGGAATATAGTCCAGAACCCAACTGTATGGGTTTAACTCAGCCCAACATCACCTCATTGCCACTAGAACTTTTGTTAACGCTCACAGGTTCTGTGTGTATAATTAAAATAGGCTCGGAGCTGCTCTAAAGTATGCTTCTAGGGAATTAATGGTGCAGAGCTCTCCAGGCTTGCAGTGTTTTGCTGCCCTCTCCAGCCAAGCCGTCCGTGCTGGGAAGGGACCGGGCTGCTCTCCATCTTTTTCCCAGCAGGGAATTGTTTTGCACCAGCTTGGTCCAGAGATACAAGTCTCATCCAAGATCATCCTATACCTGATTGGTTTAGCTATAGGGGCAAGGCTGGGAAATTTGAACAGCCCTTTTAAATGACGGGTTAGAGAGTCGCAGGAATGAAGTAGGAGATTAAGTCAACTCTTGTGGTAAATGTTGACGGGCGTAGCCACATGACGCCAGTTGTTTGCTCAAACACAGAACAAGGGGAATGGTTTACTGTCATGGCCTAACAGCACACTCGAGTGGTGACCTTTAGGCTTGAAAATTTAGAATCTGATTCATCCATATGTTGCTCTCTTGGCTGTGATGCAGCCTGAATTCTGATCTTGCTTTCCAAGGATTCCCTCCACCAACCAGTCCCTGAGGACATAAGGGCTGTTGATACCCATTTCTGAGCTGCACAACATGGTAGAAACCCAGAGAGGGGCAAGAGGTCTTACACTACAAACTTGGAATATGATAATGTGGAATCAAGTCCTCAGCTGTCTTTTTTTGTTGGTTTTGGGTTTGGTTTTTTTTTTGTTGTTGTTGTTCTGTGTCTCATCTAGGATTAATGACCAGGGTACTAATTAGTGCCAGTGGAATAAAAGAGCTTAAATGCACACTTAACCACAAAAAATAGATTGAGATTTCCCAAACAAATTTAAGAAAAGCCAGCGAGTATAAATCAGTTGCTGGAAAGTTTAGCTAAGTTAATTGTGAATTGCTTTGAAGTCAGTGTATGTAAACAAACATATATACATAATTATTTACCACCATGTTATTTAGAAACTTGCATGTGACAAAACACCAAGCTATTCAAAACACATTTCTTCCACTTTATTATTGTTTATAAATATCTCCTGGAGTTCCCAGGAAAAGTAAAGCCCCTGTCACAGACGGCATTCTGTAAGCAGGTGACAGAGGGAGCACTCTGGCTAGCGAGGCAGGTACAACCTGGGAGAGGAACAAGTACGCTGGAATGAGGTCACATGGTTAATCTGTTGCAAACTCGTTAATACCGCTCATTCCCATGAGTGTCTTTCCATTGAGAAAGTCTTCATGTGGCTGCGTTTACAGACACAGGGAAGCCTTCTAGCTTTGGCCTGTTGGCTACCATCGCCTGGTAAAGGCTATCGTTTGGCTGAGCCAGCTGTCCTTGAGAGTTCAAGGAGAAGAAGTAGTCTCTGTGCTTTGGTATCTCCCCTTGAGGGACAGTGGTGGGACTGTTCCCAGAACTTTGAGGGGGTTTGTGTTGCCTCTGAAAATGGAATAATCTCTGTTTTACTGTGCTGTGATGGTCATTTCTACGGGATTTGTTGCTTTATGCATGCTAGCTTACACCTCTGCAGCTCTTGCGAGCGTACAGTCTCCCACACAAGTAACTAATTAGTGTTTCTTGCTCCAGGCAACTCTGTGTTTCTGCAGTTCTGATACACCTGGCAATTATCAACAGCAGCATCCGGCTATCTGCAGTGGGTTTTAATGTCTTGTGTATAAATCTATTCTTAAATTAAACCAACCATCCACCCTAGAATAAGAACTAAGACCCCAGTGCATTATCTGTATTCTGTGCAAAGGATGAAGTGTAATGTCTCTGGTGATACAGAACAGCCGCAGGTCTGTCACGCTACTGCACCAGGCAGATGCGATTGGAGCACCGTTACTGGACAAGCAAGAAGGCAGAAGGTGGTAATTAAGGGAATCTGGAACAAATTCTCCCCATAGGAGCTGATGATGTGATGGTGACTTATGCCAGCAGAAAAGCTGGTCCACTGAAGCTCATCTAAGATTTTGGGATTATTGAGTTAAAAACTACTAAAGGTATATTTTCACCTTGAGCTGATAAGGAGATGGATGCTGTGACTAATTATCCTGACTGAAGAGCTTGCTTGGAATAAATAGATAAGCTTTCATAAATCTGGAGTTAGATGGGATGTGACCAACATCTTGCACTTAGCCTGGCTTTAATTGTGTTGTATTAGAGAATGCTTCAGCTGGACAGAGAGGGACAAGGCATCCAGAACCAACGACACAACGGTAAAAACTAGGTCTCCCTTCTTGTTTCCACCGAGGCTAATGGGAACTTGCCTTGTGTTTCAGCATTAAATATGTCAGGATAAGGCTGCTCAATTCTGATTCCACCTGGATCCATGGCAGTGGATCCTCGTTAAGTCAGTCCTGTTTCTGGTTAGGATAAGCAAGATCAGAGAGCAATTCCTGGTGAAAAAAATCAGAAACAGCTTTAGAACCTGAAATCCTGTTTCTCCCTCCCCCACGTTTCAGCTGTATGCTTCAGGGTGGGGTAGGATAGGAAGAACTAATAGACCGGACTCAGGTCTGTCTTCCATTTCTGATAAATCCCTTCAGTCCCAAAGCACTTCCAGCTTACAAAAAAAGTCAGCTTGCATGCATGCATAGCTAGGGCTGGAAATGGCTGTCAGCGGCTGTCCTTCATCATTAAAGGGCCATTTGGCCAGAATCTTTATTCTTCCATCCAGTGCCACCCAGAATGGATTGGTCATTTTTCGCTCATGTCATTTAAAAGACTTTGCCTTGGAAAATTGTTCCAAGCCATTTTAATCTCGAACGGTGAAGGCCAGATGGGCCCCTGCATTGTGCTTCCAGGGAGCCTGGGTCTGCATCAGCTTATTTAAAGATTTCAAACCGTGGAATAAGCTAACTCTGATCTACAGCAGTATCTCCAGTGAGCAGGGCTGAGAGCTCCGCCTCGCACGCTCTCCAGAAGTGTAGCAAGTTTTCAGGGATTAGCTTGTCCTCTGCTGTGAGAGGGAGAAATATTGGGGTGTAGAAAGAAAGGGCTATCCTCAATGAATGACCTCTAACTGGTAGGTCAAAGTTTTCCCATTCCTTCGTGATTTCACCACTTACTTTCTTCTCTGGGACAAAAAAGCAGCAGCTCATAAATTGATCATTTGAAAGGAAAAAAGGGAAAAAAACAGATTAAAAATGTGGATTGGGGCACTTGAAACACTATGTTTCAAGCATTTTGAAATATCTTGCTTTGATTTAGTAGTAAAAGTTTTACAAACTTGTTTTAATGGAAATTAACTTTCCTTAAATAAATTTCTTAAGTTCTGGAAAAAAGGAAATTTATGTTCAGTTTGAAAAACTGAAAAGAGAAAATTCAAAAATTGTTTTTCTTTCAGATAAGGAAGTTAAATTAAGAAAAGATTTGAAACCAGAGGAGAAACGTAATAAAACTGTTTTTCATTATGTTCCCATATGTACTGAAAACCAAATTTTCTGAGTTTTTAACCTGAAGGAGACATGGTAAGTGCATGCTGTCCCAGCCAGACTGTTACATGAATCTGTAATTTTTAAATGGAAATCTATTATAGCCTGAATTCTGAGAAAGGAAAGGATGCTGCCTAGCAAGCAGGACATTCTTGTTTCATTGGTGAGAAGGAAATAACTGACAAACCTCCAACAGAATACATTTGTTAAGTTTCTACATGTAATAGGAAACGTTGCACGTTTTTAAACAGGGTGCAGTTGTAGTGGCCTGATGACAAAGACCCTTGAGTTTGTGAGGAGGCACATGGAAGTGAGACACGGGGAGAAGATTTCTCCAAAATGTTAAGGAGATTGTGAGCTGCAGATTCAACACCAAACTCCGTTTGTAAGGTGTGGTGTTCCCTTCTCTTCTGTCGAGTTAAATTGCATCTGAAAAATTGGTTGGTCCTGCAAAGTCTCTTCCACTTGCAAGGAAGAACACTCACTGGGTAAGTCAGGGCTGGATGCGAGCCCCGGCTAACTGTAAAGTTGCCACATGTGCTTATTGCTGCTCTCAAACACAGGGTACTCCTATTTTTAATAAAATGAAAATGAAATAAAAATGAAATAAAACGATGGCTCCCACCCACGCTCTACATGCTGGTATCACCACCAGCACTCTGTAGACCTGTTTAGACCTGTATTGCGTTTATTACAGCTCCTGTGTTTTTCCATTAGGGGAAATGGAATTAGCTTTTCAACTCTTCTGCTTTTAATAGTGGCACCAACACTTGTCTTCTATCAGGTAAATACTCCACTATTTCTGTTCAACGGTCTTGTTTGCAAAGAAAGGCAGTCTTTGTCTTGGTTTGCATTATGGATTTAAACAACTTCACCAGACTGACTAGGAACTGTTTCTCATTTCTATTTCTGCCAGGAATCATAACCGTCTATCTGAACGTTCAGCCTGAAGAATGTTAGAGGGGGACCCCTCATCGAGAGCTAAAGCACCGGGGCAATATACGTCATGCGCAATCTGGAAGGTAATGTTAAGACATAGCTTGAAGAGCTATCTTTGTTGATAGCTTTTGCAATGTGCAAGTTTCATCAGTTCTACAAAATACTGGGGTTTGGTGCTTCTATGACTACTACTAAACTCGATGATAGCAGGCTAAGTGCTGTAAAACTGTACTGTGCTGGTTGCTCCTTCTACCTCTTTTACAACTTTTCTGTGTGTTGTCACCACCCAGGGAAAGAAACACCTAAATTTAACTTGCCGCTTCCCAAAATAATTTCCAAGACTGAAAAAGAGAACTGAACTACCATCATAAGAACTTTTTCAGGAAAAGAAACGCTTTAGCCTTCTTTCCAAAGATTTCCAAATGATACCCAACTGATGTCTTGCTTAGAAGGCACAGGTACATTTTAATGGGTTCATTCGTTCTTTCTCTTCTGCTTCTGTGTTCTTAATGATAAAGGACAAATAGGTAGATCTGATGCCTGGGTGAGCAAATTCTCATGGAACTTCTCCAGTTCAAAAGGATGAGTTAATTTTCTTTTTCTTTCCAATGCTACTTCATGCATCATATGACAAGAGACATCTGTTCAGTGACTAATATAAAGGGAATATCCCATGCGTGTAAGAGGCACAAGCCTGCCTCACACTCAACCTTTCTGATTTTTTTTAGGGGCTGGTTATGCAATAAATAAATGGGGACAAATTCATCCCAGGGAAGAACTTTTAGTTAGCTTTGAAAGCAGCAATTTGGCTTGGAAAAGTATCCAACATCAAAATAATAATAAGTGCCTGTTGCTGCTGACAGTCCTGGAGACAAGAATTCTCCATGCATCCGGAGCCAACTTCTTGAGTCCTCTCTCCTTCATATCTTAGCTCTTACATATGGAAAACCCTCAGCAGAGGAGGTGGAGGAAGGGAGTGGGAAGGGTTTGTAAGGCTAAATGCCTCAAGATTTGGCTTTCAGACACAAGCATGCTGAGCCTCAAAAAACAGTGGTGAGGACATTGATGGCACCCTTCACTGTTTGCTCCAGTGCTGAGCCCAAGGGATCCCACAGGGAAAGAGGAGGGTAGAGAAGAGGGGCCACTGATGTCTTCCTGCTGGCTAAGGTGCCAATAAAACACCAGACATTTGCCTTCTGCAATCTATGCGCTGGTCCTGTAGGACCTCCCTGTAGGCCACTGAGCAGCCCAGCTGAAGTGGATGGCATTTGGTCTGTGCCATCTGGAGTTGTCACTTTAATGATGTAGGACTCAGGGAACAGTTTAATAAATAAATCTAGCCAGTAGCCCTAGCAGTCCTTGGAGCTTTGCAATACTTTGAAACAGTTGTGCAATAAAGAGGAAAATAAGAATGTATTGAAAAGGAGTATTTCATCAACTAGAGGCTGGGGAATAAATCAGAGAAAACCATGTACTGAAATAATGTGTCTGCTAGGTTTGGCCGGACTTTGGGATTTGTTTTCCTTTTTTTTCTATTCACAAATTGTTCATCTGCAAATTGCGGTCCACAGCTTCAAATGGTGTATAACTGCATCATGCTGTTAAAGTTTATGAACCAGTGTCACCAGTGGAGCTCTGTTACTTCCACTAGCTGAAATGTTGGCTTTATGTATGTTTTTATGACCTTTTTCATTATTCTTGATTGTTTGATGATGACAATATATTCCTTCCTTTGTGTAAGTGACCTGCTACATCTTTTGTTCTCATTTTTGACAAATGACAATTCAGAACAGAAGTAATCGCTGGCATAGCAGATCTCTTGGGATAAGGGAGGGGAGTACTCCAGGGAGCGAGAACAGTTAAACAGGCTTAGCTCATAGCTGGATAATCTGCACATGAATCACCATCCATTGCATGAGGAATTGGATCTATGGAGTCCATCTCCACCATCCCATCCTCTGTAACACTGGTGGCACAGGCATTCTGGGAACTCCGTGAGCACTGGGTCGGTATTGCTGGGGGTAATGGCAAAAGCAGAAGACAATTGTTTGGTCCTAGGAGAGTTTTGGAGCTGTAGAAGTTCTTTCCTCTTCCAAAGGTGAGACAAAAAGTTGAGCGCTGAAAAATTGGCTCATTTCTTTGCTCAAGTAATTTTGGAAGGTCTGTATCTTTTATTTCTATAGGTGAGTTCTAATGTTCTAATCGGGGGGTTATTTTAACACCCAGCCCACTCCCCACAATGGAGCTCTTGCATATGGTGACATTTAAATGCACTTTGGTGTAAATAATGGCCTGCTTTTCTGGATTTGTTTAGAAAGGGGATGTTGTCCCTAGCTGACTGTTTCCCATTAAGACTTTTGAGTTTTAACAAACTATTTCTAACAGTCTGCAATCGGCTGTAATGGTTATCAACCACAAGCTGTAGATTAAGCAACTATGCTGTTCCTGTGTTAGCCTTTGACTGAAGCTATAGCACAGTTTTTACTGATCAGCACTATGGATTTATCCTGCTTTGAAGCACGCAGGCAGTCTTTACCGCATCAGTGGAAAGATGAGGGTAATATTGTGAATGGCAAGGTTCCAGTTCTTCATAACTGAAGCCGTGGGATGATTGCCTTTTGTTTAAATGTCAGAGGATCATAGATGTCAGAGACGAGAAACGGCCTTTTAGATCGTCAAATCTGCATCACAGCATGCAAGTCATAGAAAACCAAGTGTGAGCGTCAGTGTTATCCCATTGGAGTTACTGGGAATTAGCAGTTCTGACTGACATCCCAGCCGAACCCAACTAGTGGAGGGGCACATGGCATGAAGTATTCACTGAAGAATTTTACTGAACAACACATATGGCCATATTTTATATTTCACGGTTAAAGTAAAATGAACTATGTTGGGTATTAACATGAAGAAACTTTGGAGCACAAGCTAATCACGGTTCTTTAAAGTATAGGCAATGAACCATAACCTGGATATAAAATATTTCCCAACAGCTATTATAATACAACCAACTGCACTTTGATTCATTTGCACTGGTTAGCTCTCACACTGAAAATAGCTTTATGATCGATGCTACTGCTGATGAAGGAAAGGACTGCTTTTGGTACAGACCAGCACGGCTCTAGTGGCAGCAGCACAGCATCCCTTTTTACAGGCTGAGGATCTAGCCAGTATTTCTGTAACGCTAGTACTGTTAGGTAACCCAGAGTAACTGTTACCCCTCTTTCCTTCATCTGGCTAATTGCGAACAAAGAATACATCTATCTCCTTATCTTCCTGGGCTTTGCTCAAGCACAGAGTGGTTGAAGAGCTTATTAGATCCACTGGGAGGCTCAATTTGCTTGAAGCAAATTGAGAGGTAAAGCAGCACTGTGAGGCTGCAAAGTTCTCCTGTCCCTCTTTCAGAGATGGCAAAAAAGAAGCACGGGAGAGTTTAGTTGACTTGGTTTGTGAGTTCTCTGGCAGAGCAGGAAAGAGCAATTACTCTTCCTGGCACCTTAGTTTACCCACCAGATTAGCCTCTCTCTCTTTTGCTCTACACTTATTGTATTCTCTTTTTTTTTTTCCCCATGGGTTAAATCTATTTGATTTTTTTTTTCCATTTTGTGTTTTTCAAAAATGTGCTTTGGCAGGAGTTGTGATTTTTTGGTTAGTAATCCACTTATTTTGTGGTTTAGAAAATATCTCAAATAACAACTTGGACATGTTGTTGACTGTCATTGTTGGCCGCTCATGTGGCATGAGGAACATGCAAGGAAACACGTCCTTTCATGTTTAACCCCCCCTTCCCAAACAAAAAAAATGATCCACTTCCTACCACGTGCATACCTTTAGGGTTGGAAATTTCATATAAAAATACACTCAGGTATGTAACCTTGACCGATAGATACAATCACTAACATGCATATCATTGTATTTGTCTCTGTTTCTGTATTTCTCTACATGTAGGTGTATATCCCTGTCTTCGCAGTCAAACATGAAAAAGTACACTTTTTTAACAAGGTGTGTTTGTTCCTGTGAATATATTTGCCTGTTGTCTGCCACATAGTGCAAATATTGTTTAGATAAAAGCTCCGTC
>VYXH01007713.1:62381-104945 GCA_013397275.1 Burhinus bistriatus | reverse complement strand
CTCCCTTCCCTCATGAACTGGTGGGAGCATTTTTTTCATAACCCATAGATTAAGCCAATATGCCTTTTTCTCAAGGATGAGGAAAAGACTGAACAAATAGCAGCTGTCTTTCAGTAAGATGCATATGATGGCCGTAGGATGTTTGAGGATGTCAAATTTCATTGGAAATAACAAGTTTATTTGCATATGTTTGTTCGTGCTTGTAGTTACCAGAATAAAACTTGCACTGAAGACGAAGGCTAACCCCTTAGAGAGCAGATGTATCATACAGTTGGAGTAAGCCTGTTGTATATATTTATGGTGCATTCTATAGGTCCTAGTCAAGATCTTGGCCCCCTTGCACTAGGCACTGCATAAACAACTTGTGAAAGCCTGACTCTTCTCCAAGGAGCCTAAATAGGCTGAGGAAACAGTTTGACAGAGGAATAATTATTAGTTCCTTTCCACAAATAGAAAAACAGGCAGAGGATGAGGAAGTGGCTTGCTAAAAATCTTGTATAGCTAGGGTGACAACCCAGATCCCCCAAGACTTGACCCAGTGCTTTAAAACAGAAGATCAGAGGAAATGGGTGCATGTACCTCTATAAAGTAGAAGTTTGGAGTCTCAAATGGGTTTTCGGTCAACTCAGGTTATGGGCTTGGAAAGCAACAATATTTGAGTGGGGACAGAATGTGAGGGATGCAGAAGCAGTCAGGTTTTATTGGCCTGTTGGAAAAAAGAAGCCCAAATATTATTAATGGCAGCATCATTGTTGAATGTTGCCTGAATAAAGACCGCAGGACTCTCACCACACTTTCGAAATGCTGTCTGCACAGACCATTGCAAACTGTTCCATGGAAGGCACGCTGCCACCCGGCATTAGACCTGCTTCACTTCCTCGCTCCATACTTACCATCAAAGCTATCATTCATGTTAACATGTAACAGGGGAACCTCAGGCTTGAATTCGTTATGAAACCCTTGGAGTCGAACCAGCCTGGACAACCAACCTTCTGTTTAGCTGCTTTAATATACGTTTTTATTGGGGAACCAGTATGGACTTCCTTCAAAGTGATTTATAGGTCATCTTCCCTAAGCTGTGGTGATTATCGCAATTGTTTCTTGCTTTTTAGCCATGTTTGCTTACGGACTGTCCATTCGAAGATGAATAAATCTGGCTCCAGTCATCAGAGTCTGTGATATGTATCAGACGACTGGAGAGTCTAAACTGTTCAACCGCCATCTTGTTTAGAGGCTGTTTTGAATGATGCTTTTCTATTATTACAAGCTTTACTAATTATTTGATTCTATTGCAGTGATGTGAACAAGGCAGCGGGACAGTGCTAGGCAAACGCACAGTAAAATGTCTGTGCCCAAATCCTGACTAAATACTGTAATACACAGTTAATTAACTCTCACAAATAAATAGAGGGCTGGAATGCTTATAGGAGATTTTAGGTTGGGTTGGACCTCAGTATGGGTCCTCTTGCAGATCCTCAGCAGAGGTGGCAAAGTGCTCTTTGGTGGGATCAAACTCTTAAGACCCAGAAAGCAAACTTTCATATGGCCTTGAAGAAAATCCTCACACTACGTGAAGTTAAGTTGGCTGAATTTGTTCTTTCAAGTCTTCTCTATACAGAAACTGACTTTAATACCACCTTCTTATAGATACAGTAAGCTTTTGGACACATTCAGGCTGTGTTAGGTTGTTAAATATTGGAATTCCTCAGTATTCTCTACCGATAGCTAGTATCTTCAAAAAGATAATGAGAGGGCATTAAGCAATGTTTTTGCTTGAAAGCCCTCTCTTGTTCCTTCCAATGCAAAGCTGCTCAGAAGGTCAGAAAAGCACCAGGGAAGTAAGAAGTGTCTGTGATATAAAACTTCCTGTGATTCCCAGAAATTAATAGCTCACTGATGCAGCTCACAGTAGCACTTGTTGCCAGCAAGTTCAAATGAAATACTGAAAATGTCAGAAAGATGTTCATCAAATACTCTACAAACATAAAATAAAACCCGTAAAAAATAAAAGGGCCCCAAAGGCAGTATTTGGAAAGATAACTGGGTTCCCGACTCCTTGTGGGTGCTATGTACCCAACTGATTTAAATCTTCTCCTGCATCCAATAGTCAGCCAACCATACCTCGGAAGAGCCCTTTTACTAACGCTGCTCAAGTTCCTTGTTAATAACTAAATGTAGACTCTGAAGTGAAACGCCTGTAATCGGGACACTGTTACCGCATGCTTCTCTGCCTGAGTGCGGTTTCTTACTGGACGTTTCTCTCCTTATGCTTTTGATGGACCCTATTGAGCGTCTTAAAATATGTGATACTAAATGGTTTGGGTTAAATTCAGCACTGAGAGAGGTTGAGGTGTAGCATCTGGAGGGACAAACCGGGTGAAGTCAAGTTACTGTGCTGCAGAAAGGCATTTCAGGTTGCGTACAGAAGTTCAAACAAATATTGCAGTTGACGTAATTTATTGTAGAGGGATGTTGGGGAACAGAGGGGAGAAGTAACTGGAAGTGACTAAAAAGCCAGAGCCTAGAACTTCTGACATGGGGTTGGATGACCAAACCACCATAATATTCTTTTTTCCATGTAAATAACATCTGATGATGAAGACAGTGGAATTTTACAGTGGTTCATAAGCAAACTAGATTTTCAGGTTCAGTAACATTGCAGATCAGTAGTTGCTGTTTTCAGTTCCCAGGTTAATTTTATGGAATATTTTGCATTGTGCCAGACTCTAATTAATTCCAAATGATTTCTGCTTTCCCTTATTTTTTTCCCCCTTTTGCATGTTACTGTCTTACAAAGGAACTAAACTCTCAATTTTCTCTAAGACCGGTAATTATACACATAAGTGATGAGAAATCTCAAGCATTTTTCTGCAAACCAATTACAGACATTTAGGATAAGGATAATGCACTTCCTTAAAAACATGTTAAAAACTCATTTAAACAAAAGTAAATGAAATAACATTGCTAAGTTACTAAAGAGAAATGTCAAGGTACAGTTTTAGAGGACACAAAAAGCTTGGGGTTTTTGCGTGACATTTTCAGACTATGATTTCTAATTTATCTCAAGGAATTGTGACGTTTTTTCAAAGCAAACTGTTTCTAGTACATCAACTTGTTGAACTAAATATTAGTCTGCTTGCAAACTGCCTTGGATGAAGCAGTTTGTAGTTTTAGGGTATGCTCTTTGCGTTCCCTTTTTGTAAGAATGCTCGGGATAAAAATCAACCTGATAGAGACTCTTGAGTTTTTAACAACTTTAGCTAGCCCTTAGGAGCAGACACTTAACCTGAGGTAGACAGTGCCAGAAGATGCCTAAAAACCTCCGAGCAGGTGAACCTGTTCCCTTTTGCGCCGGACAGGTGGACCTAAAGTGGAGATTAACTTGTGTAGATAGAAGGATTTGCACTGGCACCTCTGCAGGTCCGCTGAGATTAGCCAAAACAGCTACAGACGCTTTCTTCAACAGGGTGCTGCTGATGGGTCTTTCCCCGCTGTTGAGGACTGAAGAATGCGTACAACTTCCGCTTGTTGCGACTTGGCCCGTGCCAGAAAAATTGTCTTCCATCTCCCCACTTCATCACAGCATTAATCAACCAGCACATTGTTCAGATCTCCCTCTTCGCTGCCGCTTCAGCCTTGCAGCTTGTTTTAATCACATGTTAACAAGCTCAGATTTATTAAGCTCCTGAATCACAAGGTCCCTAAGCAGAGGGCCGAAGAAGTTGCTGGGCCATTTCTTAGAGGCAAAACACTCGTCCTGCCCTTGTGTCAGGAAGGTCAGCGAATGTTCCAGGCTGGTCCTCTTGTCCCATAGCGGCAGCTGTCGGAGTCAAGTGTTAGGGTCTATCTGCAGGAGGAGGCACGGGCTCTGCCAGGCTGGGAGAAAGTCATGGACTATAGGGAGAGTTCATAGTCTGAATTTCTGGGATGACAGACCTACAAAGAAGGAGGTCAAGGGCTTTTGCTAGAGGTGGTGCAGCGAGGTTTCTCTGCTGCCTGTGTTCTTCTGTCTGTTTGCATTCCCGTCTTTATCATGCCAGTGATTTCCTTCGCTTGCCTCATTTGTAATAACGATAACGTTGTAAAAGCTTGCCCTTTCGAAGAGCGGGAGCCCTTTGAGTCACAGACCTGCTCTGCTGAATCAGAGCCCTTTTCTTCCTTTCCAGTGCTGTCTTCTTCCCGTCCTGCCTCCCTGTTCAGGAGCCCTGCCAGGTCCCGAATGACAGCATGAAGCCTTGCTTTAAAACAAGAGTTTAAAGGGACCAAAAAAAGGAAATATTCGGAAAGCAAAGGCTAGAAAAGCAAAGCATTGCTGCCTTTCTGTGTGCATCCTCCCCCTTTCCCCCCTGGGAGCCAGGAGCAGAGTAACCCAAGTAAACGCCTGAGACTTTAATTCGAACAAGTTGCTGGCATGGCTCTGGGCCAGCGTCCCCCCTGCGCCGGCTCCCGGGCCCCCAGGAAAGAGCAAGGCGGGGGTGTGGGCTGACTCAACAGCTCAGATGCACTTTCTCAGCAGTCGGCCGGGAAGTCCATTCCTAACGTCTGTTTGAGTGGGATTTCTGTCTCTTCCTATTGATCTGTTTTGGATACCGGGCACCAATGTTTTCATATCCCGTCATGAAACCGGGGGCAGAGGGGTAAAAGGGCTGAGGTGAAGGAGAGTGCAGATGCTGAAAGAGGCAGGGTCTGCAGCGCGGAGCAAATGCGCAACAAGTCTGAAAATAGGCGAGTGAAAACCGGGAGAGGGTTGAAAATAGTGGGGGAGGTGGAGAGAGATCAAAGATGCATACAGTAAGGGAAAAGCCAAAAAAAGAGGAGGAAAGAAAGAGAAGAGAGAGACCACAAGGTGCGGGGGCACGTGTAAATGGCCCGGGGCTGCAGTCCTTGGTTTATCAGACATGCCAACAAATAGCCCTGGCTGGGAGGTGAGGGACCATCTAGCTGCGTGTGCTGAGAAAACAGCAGGCTTTTAAGTAAAGACTGATTAAGAAGGGAAGGAAAAAGAATAAGGGGATGATGCAGCAAGGGACGAGGAGTGTGACGCAGCGGTGGTGACAGAAAACAAAGCATGGGTGTATACAGATGGAGGGACGGGTAGTGGACACAACCGTCAGGCCCAGAGTTGTTATAAACATCCTGCCTAGAAAGAATCTTGCTTTTTCAGATATTTCGGTCTGAAACTGTTCCAGCTAACGTCTCTCCAAACAACAAATACTGTAATGGATGTTTACCCCTACTTCCCCCCATGCACACACACATTGTCAATCATTATTTTGGCTAAACATTTTTATGACTACTCTCCCTTCCCTAAAGTCATGTTTATTATTACAACTAAACAGTGGATTTTCTAATAGCCTTTTTATACATCCTTTTAAATGTCTTCTCTAATAATCCAAAGAAAATTCTCATAAACTCCCCCTTAACATGAGAGGGGCAAGATTGCTCGGGCAGATTAGCCTGGCACATTTTCACTGCTGTACATGTTTTACAGAACATGGTCACTAATAGCTAATGCAGGACTACAAAGCCATGAGCGGGATTTTCACGAGATACTCAGCTGCTAAGCTTGGTTACTATCAACTTTATGACCTTATTTATGTATTTGGACTGAAATAGCACCCTATTCTTTATAACTTCAAGACAATGAAAAGCGTTCGCTTTTAAATCGATGGGTAAGAGATCTGAACATCTAGGGATTTAGAGCAGGACCGTGCAGTCCTCTTTCATATCATGCTGAGCAGTAACTCACAGAAGCTTTTCCAGTGACTTACCTCCAAAAGAACCTGCTTCTCTATTGCTTCACACTGTACAGAGTCATTAGTACTCATGAAAACTGCTGCCTTATAATTAGAGTAGAAATTGTCCATGCTTAGTGTTCATAAGCCTGATGGCGTATTTCCTGCCAGAGGTTAACGACAAGGCACTAACCTACCTGCTCCAAAATTGCATTTACGCTGTAAGGTGGACGAGATCAGGATTCATCATCATGGGCAGCTTTGCTCCACAGTGAGAACTAAAAGTTCCATTAAGTTTGTGGTCATAGAGATGCAATCGGTCTCTAATCACATCCTGCTTTGACGCTAAATGGGTTTTGTTTTCCAGTTTTTGGAGCTGTGCACTCAAATCCCGTAGATTAGGCACGTTGTTTCTTTGTGTATCCTTTGAATGTTTGTATAGAAAGCTGCCTTTTGATGAAAAAATAATAATAGTAATGATAATACCTGGATCTTAGTTATTGCTTCCTACGAGTACTTTTCAAAGAGTTTGATATTACATTTAAAGTCCTTAAACAAATCGCTGCTGTAGACCTTTGTTCTTCAGGGCCACAGTGCACAAAGCGAGAAGGGGCAGGCTCGTGCTGCAGCAAGAGTGACTCAGGTTAAATACTAGCAAAAACATCCTAGCAATAAAGATGCAAAGTTTTCAAAAGAGCTTAAACTTCACAGAAGTTTACAAAGAATTTATTGCTTTTCAAGGGCAATTTCCAACACAAGCAGTCCTTATGAACAGGCCTAACAAAAACTGCTTTTGCAAATGACATGGACAAAACTGCTCCCGTCTTGGAAGAGGGTACTGGATGTTGACCTGGAGTTCCCTTCTGACTCTGCTTCTATGAATATCCCCACTTTATACATGGGAAACAAAAGAGAGAGCAGTGAAAGGCCATATCCAACGTCATGAAGCAAAACTGCAAGTAGAGCTTAGGTCTCTTCTCTGGGGGGCAAGCAGAAAAGAAGGAAAAGAACAATAACAAAAAAAAGAAAAGTAAATAATGGATTCATTACAGGCTTTTTCTGCCTCTCAGTTCTAGACTTTCAGATGTATTTGAAAGGAATCTTTACCTGCAGTTCAAGAGTAGACCACCTTATCTTCTATCCTAGCCCTTCAAAATCTCCTTGTATGGATCAGAATACCCATGTACAGCCAGAGGAATGCTTGTTTCTGGGCCATTTCACCTGTACGTGCTTGATGGAGAGTGTGCAGCGTTTGTGCAGTACCAGGTCGCACCAGCTTTAGTCAATTTGCAGTGACAGCAGAAAGGAGCTGCCTAAACACAAGAAATTATTTGGCCCAGGCAATTTTTCCCAAGCCAATCAAATCTACTTTATTCTTTATGAATTTTTTGGTCACTTTCAAAAAATAATTGAAAATGCAAAACCTATACACTGAGCGGTTAAAAATTAGAAGGGAATATTGATCCTTGCGGTGTTAGCGGTTTCCACTCGTTTGAAAATAATTGCAGCCCAAGCTAAAGACCGATTGCAATAGCAAATTTTGTTCAAGAACACTGTTCTCATTTTGAGGTTACAGTCACTGTCCTCCTCCAGTTTTAGCATCGTTTGGTATTCAAGAACTTGAAATTAAGAAAATGCTGCTGGTTTTGAACTGGGTTTCAGCTATTAGTCACAGCATTAGGGATGCTGGTGAGATTCGCGGGTCAGATAAGTTAGAGACTGTCTCTCTGTTACCTTCCTTATGGATCCAAGCCTGGTGTTAGTGTGCAGCTTATCCAGAATTTATTGAGATAACAACTACAGCCTCCTTCCCACTGAATCAAAAATTCTGTTGAATTTGGAGGGAAAAGCAAGAGGATATTGCATGTAATTAGCCTGTGGGTGAAATTCCTACTGAGGTAAGCCTGAATCAAACCCCAGATCTGTGCACCCCTCAAGGTAGAGGGAAAAGTGAAAAGAGAGGCACAGCCTGGTCTCCTCACCTGGATCTGGTTTCAAATCAAGCTGCGCCCCACCTGAGCAACGGGCTAAACCAGAGAACTAGGCTTTGGGACTGGTAGAAAATCCTTTTGAAACTTTCTTCTCTCATTTTCTTGTAGAAACTTGAGTTTTCAAACTAAATTGAAAACATTCACGGAAAGCACGTTTGCCTCAATTTTTTCATGTTTCCACCAGAAAACAGCAAATCCAGTTTTATCTGCAAACAAATAGCGTCAACTTTTTGTCAAAAAATAATAATCACAAACTGGAAAATAATAAGTTTTTGATGCAAAGTCATAATTTTCCATGGGAAAACCTCCAAATTCCATTTCAGGGCATGTCAACATTCTAGATGAATAAGACAGATACAGACAAGCTTTAAACTAGCTCGCTCTGGTACCAGTAAGAGTCTAGTACTGGCAGCATGAACTCAACATGGACTGCTCTACCCACTTCTCCAACAGAAATCGGCTACATCCACAAGTTCCTATTAATACCATGTTGGACAATGGCTCTGGGCCATCTTTTCCTGTGCCTCTGGCCAATATCTTCAGAAAAACATTAATGAACTCCGTAATAAAATTAGTTAATCATGTCCCATTCTGTCTTCAGTACCAGATGTTATATGGAGTTGGAGGGGGAACACTGCCAGTGAAGAAAACTCACGATTTTCACCCTGTTGGGGAGCTTTATTCTACACCTGATGTCTTCTCTGCAGGTTCTTCAATACAGAGAATCTGCAGAAGAAATGAACCACTGGTTTCGCTGGCTTTGTAAGAAGGCGCAGCCAGTGTCCCTGTTGTGGGGAATCGACCTGGCTGACTTGCAGAGCATCAGGCAGGGAGTGTGTGAGGAAAGCTGAGAATGGGGCCCAGATCTCTGCCACCTCCCATCACTTAACAACAAAGTGATATTTTCTCTGCGCAGGAAATTGGATCTCTGTCTTTAGAAGCAAGGCAGTCTAGAGAGCAATTGCCTCTCTCCTGGCCAGACATATGCCAGTAAGTGTTGGCATTAGGCACAAAAAGAAAAGGACGAGAAATTTTCCTATTGACCTTTCCAAGCTTTAAAAAGGCTCCCGTTGGTAATGCTAAAGGCAACATACATTATTGTTCAAAAGAGAAGTCCCTCTAGCAAGTTCCTGATGGATAATAGTGGTGTTTACTTAAGGAAACCGGGTAATCACAAAGGTTATTTTTTTATTGGGTGCCATCCTTTTTAGCATCCTCGTACACAGCCGACGTCAATGTGTGTCATTAACAATGACTTGTAAAAGGATACGGCAGTTGCTAAGGAAACCTCTGTTGCACAGGAGCTAAACAAATAACAGCAAATTAAGCAGGGAGCAGAGGCCACAAAGGGCCTGATTCTGCAAATCTTTACCCGTGCGGACAGTCTTAGGCTGCAAAACTGGTCTTTGGACTCTTCTAGGAGATGTTCGACCCCTCGCATGACAAAAAAACTTGGAGATGCAAGTTGCTTGTCAGAGGCTCCTCAGACTTTTATACATTCGCTAGAGCAGATCAAAGGCAGCCTACAGTAGAAGTAGCGCGTAGCTATTTCTGGCCTCTGAATAGAATTAATTGTCATTTGAAAGCATCCGTGTAATCTTTGTTGTGATATTAATTTCACTGAGAGATGCTAACAGGAAACATCAACGTACATGGCCTTCAATCCTCCGTTAATCTTCAGGAAGTGTGTAGTAGATTAGACACCTTTAAGCATTAACGAGATCTGTCCTTAGGACATACCCAGGTATCCCTCTGTGCTTCAAAGAGTCTGAGAGATTTTCAAGGAAGGTCATTCTTGGTGGTAGTGGTTGGTGCTTTGACTTATGGGCTGGATGGGCAAGTCAACAGGACCCGTGTTTCCAAAGAATGACAGACCAACCTCACAAGAGTCCTGCAGAGATGCTTTGAAATCCTTTTGCCTGTGAAAGAGAAACAAGAATATTAGTTCAGCAGAGAAAAATCCTGTTTTTTTCAAGGGATAGGTAGTTTTCATTTCACGGTGATTAGACAAGATCAACCACGAGGGTCGATCTTTCAGAAAGACTCAATGACACAGCCCGTACACAGCCGTCTAACAGCTCCTGGCGGAGGAGGCTCTGCAGCATCTCCAGGTCATTCATCACGCACTGCAAAACAGCCTGCAACAAATGCAGGGTTTGTGCCAAAACCCAGAAAATGATAACTTGAATGTTATGAAACTGTGTAGATCAGATAGGATGGCGTAGCCCTGCAATAGCAGATATTTTTTACCTGCACCCAGGTAAAAAAATCAGGGTCTTATGATTGCTGGAATTTAACACTGAAAGAGGCACTTCAACCCAAAAATCCACAAAGTTTCTGACAGTGAGGAATAGCCTCAGTCCACTCGAGGGAGTTAAAGTTGTGATTTTAAACCAGTTTAGTTAAAGGGTTGCAAATTGCTGAGCAAACATTGATTCTTCAGCTTCAATCGGATTTGTTTCAGTTCAGTTCAAGCCAGGAAAGAGAATATTTAGCTGGGATAAGCCACTGCAACCAAAATAAAAGTGACCATTTTGAATTTGTATCAGTTTAAGTTAACCAATGTGAAAGTCTCTAAGTAGACAGCATGATCTTTAGAGGAAAGGACTCTCTTTTATACACATTTCCACTGAACCCAGGACAATGGGACCAGGATTACAGGGTGTTACCATGATACAAATGAGACACAGTATTAAGAAAAACAAGTGTTACCATAGAAACAGCTGATAAATGGGCACATGCAAAAAATTTGACCTTAATTTGCTTGTTTAAATGGGAGGGGAGCTATTTTGATCCTGCTTAATTGCAGCTGATCCTATTTAATTGCATTTTCTTCTACCAAGCCCAATACAGTGTCGCAGTTAGAGCAGCAGGATAAAACCCCAGAGTTCTGTAGTCTTGGGTCCTGCCACCAGGAAACTGAGGCAAGAATAGATGACTGACTGTGCTAGCTCCCACCAGGTTATTGATTTATCCTTGCCTCAATTGCACCCATCCAGAAGAGTGCCTGTATAGCAGGAAAATGAAAATTAAAAAATGGATGAGGGAAAAATCGTTTGCTCACCTGCTTTGCTTGAGTGGGAATAAGATCGGGTCCTATGATTGCGAAGAAGGGGGGTCGCCTTTTCCTATTTGTCCTTCGCAAGGCGCTAATGCTGATTTTAAGGTCGCAGGAAAAAGAGCTCCACATTTAGCAAAGCGGAAAAACAGCAGCTAAGTGTGGAGAAACGGAAACCTGATTTGAATAAGAGTAACCAGATTGTAGGAACTTTAAATAGAATGGCAACTAATGTAATTAAAATGAAAAGGTTCAAAGCGCATTAAAGGGCATTAATATGCAATAAGGAAATTCTTAACTTGTTATATCTCCAAACACACAGTCCTGAAGGTGAAAGGAGCAGTGCCCGCAAAAGCCATTCTTTGGGGGAGGGCATTGGGTTCAGTGCATGAGAAAGGTTGAGTCCCAAAAGCCTTCTGTGGAAAGTTTGGTCACTGCAGGACATTTTGCATGATGGAAGCTTGATAACAAGCACTAGACACGCTCAAGCCGTGGAGCGGATTCACATGTGAGCTGAACGAACCTTCGTCTTACAGCATGATGCACATGAGCAAAGTCCTTCAGTCTCTCAAGGTCTGCCAAGGCAGATAAATGTATAAATAGTGCAGAGAAAGGGCCACACTGGTTCAGTAGTCCAATTGCTCTCCTGAGCTCTCTCCTGTAATGGCTGGTACCAGCTGCTTTGAAAGAAAAGTGTGTTCTGCAGCGAGGAGCTCTGAAATAACCCACCTTCCGGGAATTTCCTTCCCAGACTCCCTTGTTAGATGTTAGCTTAGGTCCTTATACCAGATTATGCCCCTAAATATAGCTTTATTTCAGCAGCAGATTGTTTTATTTTAGCAGTAGAAATGGAGATGACATGTTTTTGGACTGTGAAACAGCATTAATAGCATCACTATTCTAACATTTTTCAAAGCTTTAAAAAACCAAATGAAAAATTCCCGTTACATATTATCCTTTCTACATTGAAAGGATTAAAACCAGCTAGTCAACACAAGCCCTGCATGTCCTAATTAACACCTTTTCTTGTAGCTTTAAACGATTCATTTAAGCTCCCTGCATAAATATATATTTCACCTAATGGAACTGGAATTTTGCCATGGATACCACTCCAAGCAAGATTACACCTCTGGGCGTCAAAGTAGCTGGCGAGTATGAGCTTTGTGATTTAAACTCCACAAAGATAGCAACAAATGCTTAGAAGAGGAACAGAAGACAAGAGCTGGTAGGTGGCAAATTCTCCTTGTTGGGACAGAAATATTTCTGTTTGGAGGTGTCGTAGTCACCTCTGGACGGGGAGGCAAAGGCCAGAGGCGCTCACTCATACCTACACGCATGCCGAATATTCTGATAGGCGCTATTCCCCAGCATATGGTTAACAGATCAGGTTTTAGACAGCGTGTCCCACCTACAGTAACTGCCATATGCCAGATCCCCCAAATTAAAGACATATTTCTCTTGCGTGGTGACAATGCAACTTGTTCTCCTACAGGAATCCTCATGTCCCTCCTCAGACTGTGGTCCAAGGAAGGCTCTTAGACAGTTTCTTGGACCTTGCAGTCGTCAGGAGCTGGTGGGACATAATGTTTTCCCAGTGTTGGTGTTTTAACTCAGAAATGCAGTGTGCTAGCTGTCTGTTTGAACTGTAGGGACATAGTTCTCCTCCTTGAATTTTAAAGGAGGGCAGCTAACAGTGTACCTCGGAAATATTTGGTTTCTGTGATCTGCTTTTTTGCCTTTTGAAAGGAAATCTTAAAAAACACCCGAACAGTTTCCAATCTCAGTGGAAGTTGTTTCCTGCTAAAATAAATTAATAGATGTGAGAATAGAAGATATATGTACCCATTCTAGTTACATCCTAGGTATTTATGTTGTTGCAGCATAAAAACCCTCAAGTTTTATTCTCACGTAATGGAAGATGATTCTCATAGGGATAGTATTTAGGCAGGAACCATAAGAGTCCATGTGCAGCTTCTTAAAAATAACAGGCCTATGGTTGAATTCTCTGCTCTGCAATTCGCAAGTGTCTTTACAATCTCTATTGGACAAGAGTTTTCTCCAGAAAGGACAATATTTCCCAAACTAGAAAATACATTCTTGCTACAGCAAGGAAATTTCTCCTTCCTCTTCCTCTTGGTGTTGATTGCTTTCCTGGGGCTCTTGCCAAATCTGAATGGGACAGGACAGAGAGAGGGAGGCTGTCTTCCCTGAGGGGGAAGAGGGGCCCAGAGACAGTGCCACGGTGGATGTCACGAGTAGGAAAAATGAGGGATGTGTCTCAGCTTTAATTAATAACAATGAATCAGCAACGATGGGTGAGATTTTGGGCTGATGCATGTCCACGGAGCTAAGGCAGCCAGTGGACCCAAAGGCATGACAACACATACGCTGCTATTTCTGTTGTGTCTGCCTCTGGCCCTCTGCATGGTTTTTAGCAGTAAAACTGATTTTCTACTTCTTTCAAATAGGTGTCTCCTATTTTATTATGTAACTTCATTGTCTTGAAGCAAGAGATGAATCCCAACGATTTTCGTTCTCCTCCCAGCTGCTATTTGCTATTCTATTAAGGAAAGCCAAAACCCAAACACAACCCAGATGCTAATGTGAATTCTAGAGACTCTGGTAGGATTCGGTATTATAGTTTTAGCTAAGAAACCAGACTATTCTGAATCCAGTGATGGAAAAGTAACTGAAACCATTCCCAAATGGAGGCACAATAATGCTAAAAGAGTGGATAACTAGGAAGTTTTTATAATTGCATCAGTTACAGATATGACCACAGTCCATTTTGCATTTGAAGGTAAGTGAAATAGATGCTCTGGGTTCAGGTATCATCACATCCTGGTGTTATTACTTGATATGAAAGAAATCTTTGTCTCTGAAGGCTTTACAATAGTCTCTTCTGGATTTGTTGGGGCATGAAATGAAGGTCCTGCTGATTCTAAGTGTATCTTTCATAGCCCAATATGTAAGGGTGGAACATTGGCTGGTCTGAAAATGAAGATGACACGAGACTTCTCAGTGTCATATAAAGGAATGACCTTCTGGATTTCACCAAAACTACTGAGATTTCAAAGGGAATGTATTTGCTTCTAATTAGAAACCCAAGAGCAGAAGTAGGAAACTTATGCAACAAAGTAATTAAACCAAATTCTTCTCAGTCCCTGTGCGCCTTATGTCCCATCAGCCAGGAGCTTCCATTTTAATGAGCCGTGTTTATCAGCCAAGGTCTCGTGGTGGGTAACACCATGAGAATCAATGGGTCTGTGTTTGTTCATGCCAGCTGAGAACGTGTCTAGGTGACACCAGAGGGTGAAATACTCAGGCTGGAACAGAAAGCCAGGCAGAAAATATCAGTGGCATAGAGAAAAATGGAATATGAAGTCTTAATTGTGACATGTAAATTACATGTCATTAAGTTTATGAGGTCTCTGTATTGAATCCTCAGTGGGACTGGAATACTTGCACAAACTCAGGGTACTGCTCATCAGGTGGAAAATAGGTTCATCAGGCTGGGTTTTTTTTAAGTGTGATATAATTGTGCCTTGAATTAGCCCACTCCCTTCCAATGACCTTTCTTGCAACATATTTTGGATATTAAGAAGAGCTGGATCTGGGGCAGAGCAGTTCATCCCTCAAGCCAGGAAGCTGAGATGCAGCCAACTTAGAGGAACTTTTTTTTTTGGGGGTTTTTTTTTTTTTTTTTTTTTTAGGCTGTGCGTGTTGCCAAAAGATTAGAAATGACAATCATCAACAAGAACGAGAGCCAGGGTAGGACAGGGCTGCCTGCAATAACAGAGGGAGCCCCTCTGACAGTGCTGGAAACGCTCCTTCAGGGTTCACAGAGGCCAAGGGGTTCTCAACCCTTTTCATAGGGTGGATGATGTTTTAATACTGAGATTCTCTGCTGAGAACATGATCCCACGGACCCCACCTCTCCTTCCACTGGAAAGAGAGAGAGTTTCAGCAGTTGCTTACGTGGGAAGTGACGGTAACGGGAGAGAATTGAATGTAGCTTTAGCTGCCTTTAAATGATTTAACAGCTGGATATAAGGAGATGTGACTGCCACTAAAGTTGTTCCATTGGTTTTAGGAGCTGGACTGGCTTCCAAGCAACTGAGCCAATTTAAGAGATTATATATGGTGTCTGTGGGAAGCCTAGATACGAGCACCAATTTGGGACAGTTATCTTAAGGCCCCTTTGAGAAAGGGGGGTACGGCCGGCCCCACCATGCACCCAGGGAAGTGAAGGGGTGATTTTAAGATGCTTTTGATGATGCTGACTTTGTCATGTTCACACTTTGCTTTCATTTGAACTGCAAGGGAGACGCTCTGGTAGAAATACCATTTCAAACTTTCTGTAGCACCATGGGCCGCAGTGAAACAAGACAGTGGTCTAGGTAGCCTTTTGCTCTAACCATGGCCTGTTTTATATAAACTACTAAATCCCAAACTGAGTGCAACCCTCCTTGTTAGTATGCGCTTTAAGTAGGTAGAGCTTTCAACCAAAGGCCTGAGAAAAATGTGTGCTTGCTCAAAATAAATCTGCCAGGTGTTCCCTGGGGCAAGAAGTTTTGGAGGAGCTAGTAGTTAATGAGTTTGGTAGAAACACTTCTGGAACAAGTGTACCCAAAAGCACACTACAGAGGGAAAAAGCCACGAAACTGCAGTTTTCATAGGAATCTGACTTCTTCCTTCAGCAAAGTATCTTTGCATTTCTTGCATTTCTCTCTTATAAATTCTAGCTCATCAGTTCCTTCCGGTGTGGGTAATCACAGAGCTTTGTGTTATGCTTAAGAGTTCAGAAATCTTTGTCCTTGTCTAAACTTTGCACTACAGGCCTTGTTTATGAGCTGTCTGGAGAGGATCTGTGAATCAATGGAGCATTGTTCGATAAATAATAAAAGCCAGACACAACTAGGTTTCTTTTTATATGAGGCTTTTCCCATAGGAGATAGTCTATAAAAATGTCTGATGTATAAGAACATGGTTTCTTCCTCTATAGAATGTAATTTAAGCTCATCAAATTAATTACCACTTTGACATACTGTTACTTGAAGTAATTTGTAACATCACATGTGAAACATAAAGTCGCTTTGTAAGATGGGACCTTGTTGTGATTTAGATTCTTTTATGATCATGCTGGAGGAAGCTGTAATTAATTTCTGCCGGTGTGATATATAAGTGGCACTTTGCTTCATGTTTAATACAAAAGAACTAAACAGGCCTTTCTGGCCCACCTCACTTGTGTTGAAGAGTCAGATTTGTCTTACGTCTTTCATCCTACTCTCAGTTTATCATACGTATTGCAGTGCTAGAGCAAGACGTGGTGTCGTCATTTCAAATGCCTACGCAGTGCTCAGGGTTAATGTAGCAGCTGTTCAGGTGTTATTCGTACTTGTGCAAGACCCGGAGCAGATCGTCCTGCTCCATGGTCACTCTGTTTTCTTCTGGTTACTAAGCCTTGGTTTCGTCATCACTGAAAACATAACTGTTGGAATTGGAGGTGCATGGAAGGCATTTCATGATAAAGAGAATCAAGCCTCTAATCTTTCCAAAATCCTATTACTAAGCAGTGCAAGTGGTGACAAACCTATTTGCTGTTCTTGTTCCAGGCAATTCCTGATTTTTTTGAATAAAATATGTCTGTTTTTGAATCAAAGTACAAAATTGCTGCCCGTGCTCTGGTTTAATTGCTTTTTCTATACTTCCCTGAGTCAGCCGGTACCCACTGCACATATCCATCAGCCTCAACCTCTTCGTTAGTTCATCTGTTTGAAAGATATAGTGATCATGTATGAAAAAAGGCTTAAGAAAAGATGGTATAATCTCTCAGAGTACGAGATAAGTGATATTAGGAATGAGATGTTCCATAAATCTTCTTTATCTGCACAGCTGTATGGGACTTAAAGGAACCAGGTCAAAAAGACAAGTACATATCTTCACCTTTACATTAGTCAAACCGCCTAAGGCCAGACTGTAGCTTCACCTGACACAGCTTTCATCGTGTTGCCTTGCAGAGCTTGTCTTGCTAGAAATGCTCTTACAGTTCCACACTATTACTACTCCTCATTGCAAACACCGGTATGTCATTGGACTTCTGCTTTGTCTGCCAAGACTTTCTGGTTATGTCTCAATTTTAGTGGCAGTGGAAAGCTCAGGAGTTGGTTTCTGCTCACCCAGTGACCCGTATGCCCTCTGTCTTTGCTGGCAGTTTGTCTTGCCATGACTCTTTCTTTGTGTGTCCTTTTTATGTTTAGGAGGAGCTGAAATGAGAATATCTGCAGGAGGACATGATGTAACAACGCTCATTCCGACTACTCGTAACCACAAGTAGAATTTGGGGACCTGTGTGAAGGTGTTGCTGAGGCTTTTCCACTCAGAGATAGCAGCTGAGACACCCCAGAACCAGATCTGAAGGTGAGCAGCAGGTAAGCAATGAGGCTAGGGAGCAAGTTTGATCTCATGCCTGTCTTGAAGGCAATTCCAGGCAGCAGGGCGTTCATAGCCTTAGTCTGAGTGATGTGAGGATAGATATGGCTAAACCTGGCATGTCTGTAAATCCATGTGACAGATAAATCCCACCTGGAGCTTTGGGTTGTTGTTTTCATTAAAAGAACCTCTTTCAAGGATGTGCCGGATTCCTAAGGTCAGAGTGGGAAACAGAATAAAATAGCTAGTTAAAATACCACTGTGTCCTCACCCAAAGGCCAGTGAAATCCGGGGAACGATTCCTTTTCATTTCAGTGAGGTTTCGATCTGGCCATCATCTGCCCTATGGTTGGGAGAGAAGTGGAGAGTAAACACAAATGAGAAGTGGGCAATCAAGTATGTAATTTCTGTTTGTGATTGACCAGTGAATGAGCCCTCTGTTTGTCCGGGGTGTTCAGTGGCCAGATCCACACATCTAGTCTTGTTTGGATCACTCTCACAGGAAGGCAACTGCATATTTGTGGCAGGCTTTAGTTGGGAAAACTTCAGTCAAGCCTGTAAGTTTCTGTTCTGCTCTACCACCATCACCACCAAAAACCATCTGGTATTTTAACAAGCTTGTACTGCAAATTTCCATATCTCCAGAATAAAATTGCATCTATGGGGGGTGAGGAGGAAAAGGAGTCTTAAACCAAAGCATTCAGGAAACCACAAAAAGGAGGCTCTGTGGCTAACATCTATCTTCTCAACCCAAGCTGGATACACTGGAGTAGAAATCTTGCTGAAAGTGCAGAAACTGGAAACAGCCTGGACTGACAGCTTCCCCACGAGGTCTGCCAATGACAGAGAATAGCCCCAATTTCCAGCACTGCCCTAAGGAGGACAGGGTTGACGGGTGAGGTGCTGAGCACTTCAATGCACATGAACATCAGGATGAATCGAGGACAGGAAACAAGTTGCCAAATGGGGCTTCAAAGTCCTTTAAGGGAAAGCCAAGGCAGATTCTGATCACACCTCTGGTCTAATGCAGGGCCAGCTGAAGTCAGTGGGCTTCGGTGGATGAGGCCTTGACCACAATGGGCTTTGAATTGCATTTCCAGAAGGGTTTGCAGAACTGTAGCTCCCAACAGTTTCAGCATTGTGTCTTCCTAAATGAGTAGTAAATCAGGCCTAATGCTGGAAACTTTTCTAAGCAACCTGATACTCCAGAGCCTCCTAAACACAGAAGTAGAGGAATAATAATGGTAATAAAATAAGAGCCATCCTAAAGGCATGATCCGAAGTGTTACCAGTTTCATCCAGTCCTTTCTACCTGCTGTTCACCCTGGATGACTGTAATTCCTTTTAAAAAGGGAATGTAGCTAGAAAGTACCTTTTTTTGTGGAGATCACATGAAACATTTGCAAAGGAAATGGTGTTACACACCCCAAGTTCTAGATAAGTTGCTCAAATAAAGGGCGATTTCATGGGAGGAGGGCACTAAGGTACAGCTGAGATGGGCCACGTTTGAGGACTGTCTTACAGAGATAATGTGACACAATGCCTACAGCACATGAGAAATGGCTCTCTTTCAGAGCAATAGAAGATGGCTCCAAGAAGCACTTCCATGCTTCTCTATCTCATCCAGGATTGTATGTTTAATTGATCCCTCTTCATTAAGTATTTGGAGATCCTGAGAGTTACACAGCAGTACCTTATTTACATTCTCATTAAGGAAAGCAGATGAAGTGAAGGAAGAAAAGAGAGTGTGAAAGACAGCATCAAAGCGAAAGGAAAGGAGGTTCTTTGCAGAATGTTTTCTCAGGTGTAAGAAAGGGTAAGACTCTTTCTAGCCAAAGACATCAAAGGCAGGGAGCCCCCTCCCCAAGCCGTTGGGCCGGTTGGGTTTGGTTAGGCTTGGCTCGGCAGCTGAGGAGTGACTCAGAGTGACGGAGAGCAATGTTTTTCATGTGTAATCCGGAATGGGTAGGAGCTTTTGTTTGGGAACCTTTGCAACTCCCTAAGTGAGTTCATCCCAGTCAGGTCAGCGGATAAAACATATCCGAGACAGGTGAAGAAATCACTCTGACTTTTTAACGCTTGTGTTTTTAAATACTTCTTTAGTACTGCTTGGATTAGTCCTGTGCTGTGTCTGTTCTCAGCTTGGTTCTCTTACCAGCAAGAGGATGCTGAATGCAATCAAATGGGCTTGTGGTTACGGTGCTAGCTAATCCCGGAGCCTTTTTGTCCACAGACATCCTGCATGACTCGAGTCATTCCATCTTCGACCCTCATTTGTAAAATGGCAATACCTGCAGTGTCACTGGAGAAGCGACTTGCCTGGGGGTCTGCAGTCCCCAGCCTTGTGCTGATTTCCCAGAGCCGTCTTAAGTTACTTAAGAACAAAGACTAAATAACAGTATGTTGCTCAATAGTTACGCCCCACAAATGTACATGGTTAGGAAGAAAATTTCTCTCCCACATGCAACAGAACAAGATTGTTTGGTTTGTGCAGGAGATTGCACGACACAGAGTCTCTGTGAGCAGGGAAAAGAAATACAGTGACACAGGAGACCTCCTTATCCCTACGTCCCTTTGACTAAAGGACAGGGACCGAAGGCACTTGGAGGGAGATACGGAATTTTTAAGCATGGGGCTGTGATTTGGAGCACTTTGAAGTTGCATGGGCTAATGAAGAGAACAGTTTGTCCTGGAAAATGGGAAGTCGGGGTGGGACTGCTGGCTCTCGATGACCTGTTGTGTAGCACTGGCTAATTTGCCCATTGTCTCTCCCGTCTATTTAAATCTGAAGCTCTTGGGGGCACCATATGTATTTACACAATGGGGCCATGATTTCCATAGCGCTTGTGCTAATTATCCAACACAAATAATTAATGGATGGAACAAGTTCTGGCTCCAGGGCTGAGCTTCTAACCACCTGCCCTGCTTATGACTTTAGGCCAATTTGATTGCAGCAGAGTGAACACAATGCGGTGAAGAAAACCCAGCAGATGATTCAACTTTTTTCTAAATCTAGAGGCTAAATATCCAGTAATCCTAAACTGCATCAGCCCTTTTCTTCACCTAGTCTGGCTGCAGCCTCCTATAACTGCTAAATGCAAATAGTTGAATCAAACACCAAAACCTTAATGCTATTAACCACTACTGGATATTACTGTGTTGCAAGAATAAGAGCGGCAGCAGCAAGCTCTTGGATCAATGCCATCACTTTATTACTTATTACTTATTTTTATATAGCCTTTGGCATGGCAAGAAGTCCTTCTTTAATTATAAACAGGAATGAAGAAGCCACAAGAGGAAATCATAGAGTATTTTAGCCGGATAACTGGTAGTGCACTGATTACACAGGGGCTCTTATCAAAGCTGACACAGTGCTGGGGCTGTGCAGATATTGTGCTGGAAGCCACAGGCTGTGCGTGGGAGAGAGCCTCGCAGCGGACGTAAGAGCTGTGTAATTCTGCTGAACTGAATTCTCCATGGAGAACTTTTTTGTTTCCTTTTTCTCCCTTTCTCCCTCTCTCCCCCTGCATTAAGGAAATAGGAGAAAAGTAAAGACAAGTCCTGGGAGACAAAGAAATAAGATAAATGTGTAACCTTTTCACTTCTCCTTTCAACATGTTGGGGGGGTGGGAGGAGAAACTCAGTTTGACACAGAGATGAGCTATGGATAACGACAGTTGTTTGTGGAACCATGAGAAAACTCTTGAATCCCGTTTAAGTCTCTCCCGAGAAGTGAATAACTACTGTTTGTTTATCTTGCCAAAGCCTTTTCAGTTTTCTGGAAGGACTGCCAGCCCCACCTTCTCTGTAGGCTCTGAGGATCCTGTCCGTAGTCTTCTCAGCCCCTGTCGCTCTGCCTTGGTCTGCGCTGTCCTCTGGGCTCAGTCTCGCTGACATGTGAGGCTGCTCCGAGCACTCCTGCGTGATCTCAGAACAACTTTGCCTGGGACTCCACAAGAAGTCACCAAAGGGCTGCTGGAGCAGAGGCCATGAATCTGATTTTTTAAATCGTTCCTCCACCACCAATTTGCTGTGAGACCATGGGAAGATTCCTTCTGCTGTTTTGGCTGCCGTTCTCTCCGTGGGTAGATGCATCTCTGGGGAGAAGAACAGCACAAGGCTGTGTGTGGCCCCTTTCAGCCCTGCTTTAGGTGAAGCTTCTGCTGGGCACTGCCATTGCTCAAGCTCTGCACTGCACCTTAGGGACTGTGCTTCTAACAGAGGTTATGTTGGCCTGGCCAAACCTCAGACTGCGCCAAAACAGGGGTAATATGGATCAATCTTCTCCCCTGCTATTCCCTTGCAGAGCAGAAGGCAGCTGTAAAAGCACTAGTTTCAGTTCTCTAGCTGATAAACCCCTTTCAGGTTATAAAGCATCTAAATTGAAAGTCAAGAGTGGTTTGTACACACACACACGCTCAGGGCTTTAGGCCACACCGCCTCAAGTAACTGTTCTCCAAATGTGACCAGTGATTTTTTTTGGTTTTTTTCTTTCTTGAGATCTTCCCATTTGGTCAGATGTTGGTCCTGTCTCTGTTTGTAGATTTAATCTCTTGTAATGATCTTTTAGCAAATCCTGTGGACACCTACAGATTTTCAGAAGCCCCTTTATTTTGTGGGCTTCTATATTAGCAAAAAGAAGCCTATTGAGCTTCATTGTCTTGTTTTTCCTCTCAGTTCCCACTCTTGATTATTTTTCCAGCCAGCACTCATTGAAGGCCCATAAATAATCGTGTCAGAGCTGCAGACATCTTCCAACCCTTTTAATTTTTTTCCAAAAGCCCCAGATACCATCTATGCTGACTGAAGCCAAGCACTGTGGAGGGTTGGTGAACTTGAAGCTTTCATTGCCTACAATCTATAAAGGAATAGAAAGCCAGAATATATTTTTATTGTGCCCAAAGGGGATTTAGATCAAGGGGTTTGGATGAACTTCCTTGTCTTTCTTTGCTCCGAGTAGTCCTTTCTTAAAACAAAGTAGATAATTTACTAGTGATTTGGGTGATAATGTGGAGCCAAATTCTTGGTGGTTTCCTTCGGTTAGTTCCTTCTGCAGAGAACTATGTTCTGGTGACATTTCAGCACTATGAAATAGAGTCACGGACAGATCCTGCTGAGAGCAACCGCTCACACTGCTGTACCTGGGGATACGTCTGCTCAGGAGGACTACCAGCTCATCGGATTGAACAGAAACGCCAGGTAGGAGAAAATCCTCCTGAAATTTAATGTGATGGCGGATAAGGGATGAATCACCTGATTAACAATGGGAGGATTTCAACAGCTTAGCTCTTTCTCCAAATCATTAAAAAGACATTAGTTCCCTTATTTTTTCCCCCTCATTCCTGCATCCTCTTATCTTTAGCATGGGGATAAGGCAAGGACAGGCAGAGATTCTCCTGCAGTGAGCAGAGTGAAAAGAACAAACTGGGCACAGAACAAGGATGAATTTCCATCACACATCCCACCACACCTCGCTCTGGTGTGACACTGGGATGAAGGAAAGCTGTTTCCCTTCTAAGAATGTTTAGAAGCATTTTGTCCAGAGCTTGAAGCACAACTTCCACTAGAAAGACAGGAGGGCATGTCCACCTGGGCAGGACTGATAGATGTCTACCATCTCCACAGAGAAATTTGCTGACCCTAAGCCATGGCAGTGTCAGTAAAGAACTGCAACTCTAGGATCAAAGTAATGGCTCAACGGACCAGAGCAGTGTCTACGTGCATTTACCTAAATACTAAAACAAGAGTCATATAAGAAAATTATCTCCAGGGTCTTCTTTACCAACAAACCCTGTTATTATAAAGTCCTCCTCGTTCACTGACATTACTCAGATTGGTTAGCCATGTATCTATCATACTCCAACTTGTCTGGTGCTCCCTGGGCAAAATAAGAATTTATAGTCTCATAATGTGCAGTGAAAGATCTACCAGGTTCAGAATTTTGCATTTTATTATTTTTATTTTTATTACAGAAATAAAAATTGAGCCCGAGTTGCAGTTCCCAGTTTACCTGCCCTCTGGCCCTTTAAATTGAGGTGGGAAAGGAGGAAAGTGTGTTTCTGCTGGGGTAGCTGCTTGCCACCTGGTTCCTATAGGCTTATATCCCTTCTAACTGGTAAGTTTGGGGGGTTTCTGGTATTTTTTTATGATTGCTCTTCTCCTTTTTATTCTAAAGAAGAGGGTAGGCCCTCAAAAGTAACTCCTTGGAGTGGTTTTGAGTGATACACAAAGCTCTGTGCGAGGTTTTCAGGTGCATCGGATTTGCTATGTGTTTGTGACACTGAATTGTTTGATTCACACAAGGAAAAAGATGGTTTCCAAAAGGACTTGGTCTTGGTCTTTGTTTGGCTGTCGGCTTGCTGTGAGGGACTCTCGGGCCCCAGAGGAGCCGGGTGGTGCTTCTGCTGGTCCCTGCCTTGTCTGGGATCTGGTGTAATTTAGCCCTGAGCTCAGGTGGGATCTCTAGGAATTGTTATAATACTTTTTTCTCTTGAACAGCTGAAACTGTGAATAGACGAAACACAGGAAAGGAAGGGAAAAACAAGGGCACAAAAAAATGCTACAGCTGGCCCAGGGTTGTGCAGTGCAGTTAAAAATAGGCTGTGTAGCTCTAATTCTCACCTCAACACCTTGCCCATTCACCTGTGTCTTGCTCTGTCCTCATCTGTGGGTCGATGCCATGCGTCCCGTCTATGCGCAACAAAGACAAATCCAGCTGATGGGGGGGAAAAACACGCTGCATGCCTCCGAGCTCCCTTGGCACTGGATGAGAATGTCAGAGTTTATATTGGGTTAACTTTCTGCCTTTTCAATTTTATTTTTTGCTTCTTCAGGAGATTTCTGATAATGGACTAATCTTATTACTTGTATAAAAAAACCCTCTCAAGGCCCCCAACGTAAGGACCAGCGTGTCCTTAATCTGCTGTACTGAACACAAAACCAAATATTACAGTGTGAAACTAGGGAAAAAGGGAAAAATGGCAATGGGAAAAGGGAGTCTCCCCTAACAGGTGGAAACTGAGGCAAATGATCTTCCAGACCTGACCCTGAAAACATCCACATATGTGCTTAATTTTAAGCATGAGTGGTTCCTTAAAGCCTGTGATTTAAAGGATTACTAGTGCTTAAAATCAAATACACGTGTATGGATATGGGGAACTGGATCTTAAGTCTCTCTGTGTGTGAACTGGCCACTTCTAGCTTGGAATCACCTCCGTGCTCATGTAACTTTATTGCATAGTGAATACCAAAATAATCTTATCAGCAATGTCTTGGGGGTTGTACAGCACCTAGCACGACAGATTTCTGCAGTTATCTGGGACCTCTGCAGTACTAGTGCTGGAGAAAACCAGCATTTAAGCTGCGTCATTTCCATCCTTGTCATCTGCCTGCACCTCTGGGGTCTCCCATGCTTCATTTTTTAGGATCTGCTTCAGCCAAGGGGCAAAACCGCATTTTATTTATCTATCCTGAAAGGGCTTTACTTTAACACCCTCCCGTTCTGTCACTGCTATTGTTTCTGTGATGTATGTAATTGCATTGGGTCTCCGTTGAGGCTGGGAATAATGATTCCATGTGAGACGGAGAACAACTTTCTTCTACCAGTTAAGATCTGCTAGCATGGAGGAGGACATTGGCACTTGGCAGAAGATAATACTCCTCTCAACCCCCAATTATTAGAAATGGATCTCAATTTGAAGCATGAGGGTTTTATGTTCTCTTTTAAACCCTTGCCTGGCTTAAAACTGCATATTCTTTATCTTTATTCATGTCTAAGCTCTCTTTAAAAATCCTCCTACGTTCTTCAGCAATATCTTGGAATAATGCATCCCACTGTCTAATTATGAATTATTTTTTTCACTCAAAGCTTTTTTTAAATCATGAAAAGTGAAAAAGTTATGATCCAACCCCACAGTACCTCTGCTGCAAGAACTCCAAACTCTGCTGTGAATTGGGTGGCGTGTCATCAGCATCATCCTCTTGCAGCAGCTCATCACTGACTCTTCCTTTACAGAAACCAGAGGTAGAAACGCTGCACTGGGCGCTTGAATAAGATTAGGGGTCGCATAACCTACCCTGAGCACTTGCTTTAAGTGCAAAGTGGTGCAGTTTGACTATTTCTGGAGAACAGCTCTGAAGTGACTGCATCTTGTGTGCCAGGCGTGTGATCGTAGCAAATTAGAGTACTGTAGTTTTCCCGGTTTCTCAAGTCAGGCAATGGCGTGTGATTTATCGGCAGGAACTGTGTTACCAGCATGTCTTCCCAATTAAAGAGAAAATATTCCATCCTGCCTTATTTAAGCCAGGGAAAGGGTAGCCTGTTCTCCTTATATCTTTCTCCATCAGCTAGCCTCTATGTCACTGAGCAAATTTACCTAGCTCTGGATTTGTCTTGCTCAACTTTATTGTAGACATCAGCCTTTCACAGCAGAGAGGGGCTCAGCCTCGCCAAGCTGTTGGAGGCTTTTCCCGTTTCTGCTCCTCTTGGATAACAGACTGCCCTCCCCAAGCAAGGGGAGATGTTGCAGTAATCCAGGGTGTGGAGAAGGGAATGGGAGAGGATGTGGAGCAATTTGGAGGAGCCAGCACTGGCAGCTGGAGTCAGGCTGGGCTTTTTTCGATCTCAAGAGGACTTCATGAGCTGCGACAGCAGCTGGGCTGAGACCATCACCCTGGACCACAGGTTGTGATTTGCACCCTGAGGGCAGCAAATGCTCTCGCTGCCTTTCTCTGTTGTTCAAGTGATGCAGGACAAAGCAGCAGCAGCTCAGGCTTGGTGTCATCTCTCTCCACCTGACACAGGTCCTCTGTTTGGGCTTACGGGTTTTTTTCTTCCTAATGGCTTTTTTTGGCTTCTTTCTAATCTACCGGCATCAGTACAGATATAGTGATGGGACTGGGTCCCAAAGTTCATCTTTCTCTCCAATCTTATTTTCCATGGGGATGGGGAGCCTGGAAAACATCGCACAGTCATCCTTTGCAAGGTTTGGAGCTTGAACTGAAGCTTGCAGTCCGCTCCCCCTGCTCCCGCACAGCGGGATGCTGTGGAACTCGGCAAACTAGGCTTGGTAGTGCCTAACAAGCAGAAATCGGCCGTGCCACAGGGAGCGTTGTGTGGCGAGGGCTTTATGTAACGTGGGAGAATAGGGGAACCCAGTGTTTGAGGAGGGAAAATTGCTTATTCCATAATGACTGTTCCGCTGCCTGGTACAGAGTGGAATAATTAGGGTTTCTTTTCTCTTTAATTAGAAAATGGCAAACATAGATTAATCAATTACAAATGCCTCTTTATACTGCAGTGCACTGCAATTAACATTACTTAAATGTGTTAACAAAGTAGGAGGCCTGTATTTGTAAAGCAACTTCTTACTGCTTTTTCTTTCCCTGGTTTCCCGGCTCCCAACATGACTGAACCCTTTCCGTTTTCCCTTTCTGCTCTTGCCCTTGCTCCTTCTGCAGAGATTTAACACTTCTAGATGTGATTTTTAAACCATTATATACCGCATAGTGTTAGCGAAACTGCTCTTTCCAAAAAAGCCCTTTTGGCCAGGCTCGGAGGGCTGGAGGAATTAACCCAGGGGAAGAAGTGGAATCGGCATATTCACTGGGGTCGCACACTACAATAGCAGAGTAAAATCCAGGAAATACAATAACTTGATTCATTACTTGTTTCTTAATGCCGTTGCCAAAAGCGTGATTAAGTCACAAAGAGTTCGATTAGGGACACTTAGTAACAAAACCCCAGCTCCATTGACATGGTCTATTTTCAGAGTACATCTAGTGCTTGTGCTCGCTGCGACGGGCCTCTTCCTCATTCGGCATTTAATAGCCTCCACCACCGAACAAAAGTAGCGGAGGACCGAATAGGGGAGAGCGAGGGGAAGGTTGGGGGAAGGAAGCTGCTTGCATTCAAGTGCAGGAATAAAGAAGCAGCAGCACAGGAGGGAAGGCAGGGTGGTCCAGAGGCCGGTGCCCAGGGTGCCTGGGTCCTGCTCTGCACCCCCATGCTGCCTGCACGGGTCGCCTCTGCACGGGTGCTCACCTGCGCCTGAGGCTGGACCAGGGCTGGGAGAAGTGCCTGTGTCTCCATGCATTGCTGCCATCTATTGGGAGGAATCGGCTCACTCTCACCCCGATTCCCCTGCGGAGCCGCATTTCGGGAAGAGTATGGGAGTTCCAGCCCCAGCTGCTATGATCGTGGAAGTATTCCTGGGCCATGACCATCTTGATGTGGGATCTTCAACCTGTAGGGTTTTAGGGCATATATTTTCTACGCGCATGGCTCTCCTTGTATCTTTGTGAATTGTGTGGTAGCCCCAAATTGCCCTCCTGGACTCCCAAGTGTTGGTAGCACAGTTCGGACTTAGGCAGCACCAACATTGCCTGGTAGTCACAGAATCATAGAATGGTTTGGGTTGGAAGGGACCTTAAAGACCATCTCATTCCAACCCCCCTGCCATGGGCAGGGACGCCTTCCGCTAGACCAGGTTACTCAAAGCCCCGTCCAACCTGGCCTTGAACGCTTCTATATATACTTCCATAATACTTAGTTTTGTGGTATAACAGTGGTTTTATGCTGAAATGAATGACCCTGTGATTGTAACAAGGATCGTATGCATAAAATTTATTTGGAAGCAAGCAATCTTAAATTTGCATGCTCCAAAGCATCTAGTCCCTTGCAGTGCTTCTGCATTGCTATTTTGGATGGGTTTTGAAAAAAAATGTGGTGACTGGAAAGAAACCTGTGGCCTCTGGAGAAGGAGAGCTGTGTGTGCTGCTCTCCTGGCAGCACGGTGTGCCCTGGCTGGGAGGTTTACAACTGCAGCAAGCGGCTATCAGGTTTCTGTAGGCGGTTGTCTGCTCCTTTCTTCTCTACTGTAATTTAAAGACACTTAGCACCTTGGATCTGCCCCAAGATGAAATAGGTAGAGCAGGGAATGATATCGCTCACACGTTCATCACAACACGAAGCTAATGGAAAAACAGGTTTTGCTGTTAGGTCACGTCTTTGTCCAGGTGAAGACTAAGGCACAGTTCCGTGTTCTCCGCCCTGCCTAGTGGGTACTGCCGGTGTGATGTAGCCTATTGCTTCGTCTTGTAGTGATCCCTCCAGCTCACGTAGGTGGGAGGGGGGTTTATGGTGACACAAACATGAGCCTCCCTATCTTGCCAAGAGCATCCCCATTCTCGCAGAGGTGGTCCCAGTCGTCTCCCTTAGATTGGTGACAGGTTGTCCCCTTTTGTACTGCCCTTGGTGATGGCTGGTTGCAAGATGCTGTCTTTTAGGGGGTGATGGGCACTGCATCAAACGAAACAGATGCTCCTTCCCAACAAAAGCTCTCAGGAACTAGCCAAATATAGCAGCAGCGTTCTGCTCTCTTGCAAAGCAGCTCCATTCAAATTCACAGCTGGTGTGTTTCTACCTCCCATATCGCCATGCAGCTCCTCTGAGCCCATCTCACTTCTGCCTGAAGGATATCTACCCAGGTTGCTGCTCTCCCAGCATCTGAGGAATGGGGCGCTCGGCTTCAGCCCCACTCTGTTTGAAGGGAGGAGGGGCAGTATGTTGTGAAGTGTATCTGCATCACTTGGCTCCATTAAGAGAGATCTCATAACGCAGAAGTCATTTCTCAGAGAGTTTGTCGTATGCCACCTGTGTTTTGTCCTCTGTTGGCACATTTCCCTAAGACCTCAGATACAAACAAAAAGGGCTTTTATGTTTTGTTTAGAAAATTTCTAGAACTGAGTAGGTGAAACAGACTCCGTCTTCAGTACAGCACACATGCACTGCTCAGTGGCCTGACTGCCAAAATCTGCCCTGCCCGAGAGGGAGAACACCTGCAGCCATGTACAGAGAGACCTTTCCTACTGTGGGTGTCTTCTGGTGAAGGACGTGGACTCTCCGGACCCCAAATATTGGCAGAAAGCAGGAGCCTCTGTGCTATACTGCAAGCCTGGCCCCGAGGAAGGGGTTGGTTTCCACCTGATAATAAAGCTAAGCGTGCACTGAACTACCTGCCCAACTGGGCCCCCAAGGAAGGAACCCTGTCGGCTTTCTATATAGTTTCCTTTTTTTAACGAGCCAATATGTGCTAAGTTTGAGATGTAGCTGATTAGGGTGCTAGCTATCAAGTATGTGGTTTCAATCTGGGATGTTGCTGGCCGTCCTCCCGGGAAAGCTGCTTTGAACTGAAGCAGCGGTATGCGGCTCACCGCAGCTCTGCTGCCACAGGAGTCGCCGAGCCTTTGAGAGAAGCGGCAGAGAGCAGAGCTGCCTCCATGGCTCCTTTCATGCCGTTATGTTGTGAGGAAGCGGGGACCACAGAAACACGCTGGGTGGGAGGCTGAAGAACTGTCTCTCCTCCCAGATATTGGCTGGCTTGGAACAAAAGTGCGCGTGGGAAGGGTTGCGTCTTATACGCTCGAGGATGCAAAGGCCAACAGCTTTGTTATAATGTCACCAACGATGATTTTGGAGTCGATAAGGCCGAGGCAGCTGGCGCTTCATAGAGCAAGGAGGAGTGCTCTCATGAGGGCGAGGGGGGAAGGAGACCAGAAGTTGGGATGCCAAAGGGCTGCTCCCACTTTGGGAGAAAATGGGATGCAGCGATTAAATAGGAGTGACTGGGAATGGGGCTCTGGGGTTCTGTTCATGCCTCTAGGAAAGGATTTTGATGTCCTGGCAGGAGGCGGGAGCCAGGCTGCCTGGGTCCCCATTTTATTCTGATTACATGTGTGCATCAGTTTTCCGCTCTGTAGAATGAGGACAGAAGGCTACCCCTTGAAAAAAGTTTGTGGGACATCATTAATGAAGTAAACTCGAGTGTTGGAGGGAGAAAATATACTATCCTTTTTATTTCTTGCGTTCACGTGGATTTTTCACTGTGTGGTTAAGATTAACTTGTCAGTTGGGCTTGTGTTTATCCTCTTAGAAATAAAAAGGCAAACTGAGTCAACACGTGGATGTAAATAGGGTAAAATCAAATTTTATTGCATGTTGAGCAGTAACATGTGCTTACCATATCATATAGCTTAATGTATGTTTAAGTAGCCGCTGTCCGTCATAATGTGCATTTATATAATAACTTAAATGGAAATGGGTTGTGCTCAGGGAGATTAACTTTGCAGTGTTGAAGGCTTTCGATTTCCTTGAAACACGTTCAACGCAGTAACTCCTGGTTAGGCCTCTTTTATTAAGAAAAAAAAAAAGAAGCTGTTGAAGAGAAAATCTCTTGAAGATACATTTTAAACCTCTCATACGTGAGGAGGGCTGGATCTGACCAGCGTAACCTGGGAAGTGACAATTGCTGTTTCTGAGTAGGGTAACTTGGGCATTTTGTTGCAGGCATGTTGAACTAAAAATCTGTATGTTTCTTAAACAGGAAACATTTACTAAAGAAATAACTTGCAACTAACAAATATAAATAGACTTGCACATAGCTTGAGTTCCAGCTTTGTCTTCTTTGTTTACCAGGAATTTGTCGGACAACTGTCTAGAGCTCTAATATAACCCATAGAGACTTTGGGCAGCTACATAATATATTGCAAGAAAAACTTTATGCAAGGCATCTCTCGCCCAGAAATTCACAGCCTGTTCTAGTGCTTCGTGTTTCTAACCATAACCGTGCTGAAAAACTCGCCTTGTTTAACAGCTTGTGCAAGCGAGTCTGTTAACGGCTTTCTGACACTTAAGAGGTCACCCAGAGAATACCTGGCCGTCCTCTGGTTGCATGCTGTCCTTTGCATGCTATCACCAGTTCACTTCCCATTAAAAAAAAAAAAGCAGCTAGTGCAGGGTGCAGCTCACCAGCACAGTAGACTGTCGGTGAACGTAAGTCTGTAGATTTTGCATCATTTAATTCTGGTGAGGACACCTGTGCCCAGGTCCCATGCTTAGCGGTATCCGTAGGCGTTAGGATGTGGTTTCCACTGGGTTGGTTACAGCCGCCTGCTCCATCCACCCAAAGGTGAGTGGTCGCTTTTGCTACAGTGAGAAGCCTTTTGCCATGCAGGTGAAGACCCCCTGGATAAATCTGGGAAGGGAGCAGGGTTGCCTGGATGCTGAGGCTGGTACTGCCTTTGCAGGCAGAAATGCGTAACAAGTGCAGCTCTATTCAGCCGTTTTAATGAGGAAGCTGAGGCTAAAAGGCTGCCGGGGGGATGGGAAGGCAGGCACAAGTCTGGCAAATCCTTTGAACAGTGTGGACCAGCAACTGAAATGTATTTAACCGTTAGCTATGAAACTCCAGCCTTTCTTTCCCCCCACCCCCCCTTTTCAATTAACAGTTGGTCCCCAGGCTAACAGCCTGCTGATTCACTCGCAGCGGCCATACAGCTGATGCTTCATAAAGTCTCTGTGCTAATCTAATCCCTAAATAGCTCTGGTCTCCATCACAGTCGCAGCAGTGATTTCAGTTCCAAATTGTAATTTTATTCTTGTAGCCTCTGAAAAGTCAATAGGTTCCTGGAGGCGTTGCCTGCCCGTTGGGCAGCTTGGATGGAAAAGGGCTATTGTAAACCCAATTTAACATGCCCTTCGGTATGGACAGGGCATGACCCAAAGTCTGCTGAAGTCAGAGAGGCTTTCCGAGGGCTTGGAGTGGCCTTTTGGAGCAGGGCTGTCGTGGGCTATTCTCAGTTTCTGTCTATATATTTAGATGGGATTCTGTGCCTCTATTAGGGCCTTTCACTGCTTCTCATAACCAGAGTAGCTGAGCAACTCTGCATTCTTTGCATCCTTGCCCAAATTTGCACTTTTATTCCCGGAAGCCATGCTGAAGTGCAGAGCTGGTGTGAAGGGAATGAGTTTGCAGATTTTGCTGTGAGCTGGCTGCCTGGTGGCATTGTACACGAAAATAACCAAAACTCCAGACTATTTTTAGAACTAGAGCATTCTCAAAAGCTTCCTGCCTTGATTTCCCTACCTCCCCCAGCTATTGTTCCCTACTTTGGGCTACACTGTTGCTCCAGGGGTAGCCCCAAAAGCATACCTGCCCCAGAGAAAAAAATTTCCATTTCTGTGACATGGCCTTTTGAATTACATTGTTCCACCTGTACCTCTTTTAGCCAGCTATTAAGTGCTGTTAATTAGCTAGCCTTTGTCTTACAGCTTTAGGAGATTTTCGCTACCCTGAATCCAGGCCATGGTGAGCATTTCCAAGTGAGACCGTAATTCTTGCCTGTGATCTTTGGAAAAGATCAGAGCAATTTTCACTTATTATTCCAGGTCCCCTTCTCTCTCGTGAACCCTACCTGGTAAGGAGGAGGCTTTCAGCATAGCTCTGAAATCCCTCGAAATAATACCTGCAGATACCTAGCATACACCGTAAGAAGTTCTCCATAAGAAGAGACAATCTCAGCTGAGAAATCAGGAGCTTCCTGGTATAAGATTGCTAAAAGCTCTTAAAAGTTTTGGTAAGCTGTTTGGATTAGCTGTTCGGTAGCTATCACGGTCACTGTAGAGCGATTGTCTTGATCTGAGGTGGACTGGACACCAGCCAAATTGTCCTGTAGCCCCATTGCCAGTTCCCTGGCTATAGTGATCTGCAACGTCTGAGGCACAAAGCCTTGACACTGGATCGAAAGCATGGTTACTGCAGTGAAAGGCAGGGTGTGTTTGAGGGGAGAGTGGGAATTTCCAAACAAATTGGCCAAAAAGTAGAAGAGTGAGGATAAAAATGACGGTAAAATCTATCCGGTCCTTCAGCCCGTCTTGCTGAATAGCCCAGGTTGGTTTCCCGTTTTCTCAGGCTTTGTCCAGCCAAGTCTTAAATATCACAAGCTTCAAATTACTTGTGTAGCTTGTCCAGCCAGGTCTTAAATATTTAGTTCTTAAATGAGCGATTAGTGAGTGGCTGGATGCTGCCATGGTGCATACGGGGGTCCTGAGCAGTGGTGGCTGGAGACACCCACCCAGGTCCCTTCAGTGGGAAGGCAGCTGGCAGGAAACGGGCCCCTTCCTCAGGGTACGAATAAGTATTTCCTTGAGCACGGGGATTAACAAAGCCTGGTTTCCCACAGATCTGTGTCTTGTGGGCAATTGTTAATTGCGATTGAAGCTTTTCCCACAACTGGGGCATTTGACATCACCCTTCCCCCTTCTTCCCCCACAGAGACTCTGGTATCCAGTGAGGGGTGATCAGATGCCATAGATTTTGAGTGGAGTGGTTTTGAGGGTTGTCTTCTAACGACTGTCCTTTCTAACAACTTACTTTTCACAAAGGTGATGAGGAACTCCGAGTCATTTATTCCCCCATCAAATGCAGCTGAATGTGCCCAGAGAATTAAAACGGTCAGAAATGTGCACACACCCATGCGTATACAGTGTGTTTGTAGAATTGTCACCTTGTTAAGTCAGGCTAGAATTACTAAGGATGGATTTGAAAATCATGGCAGACTTCATAAACTTCATTGGATTTGAGTTAACTTAGTGGTTTGGGGGTTTTTTTTGTTTTCATTTTATGCGTTGGGGGTTTTTTTGCTTTGTGGTGGATTTTTGTTTTATGTAGAGCCCGGTCTTGAACTTTTGGATGAAAAGCATGCAAGATTAAATTCTGCTAATCTTGAAATGAGGATTGTGGGCATTATCCTGTCTTTCTTAGTACAGGCAGAGCAGGACCAGAGTCCTGATTTTTGTTTTATGATCTAGTTGAGATGGTAGTTTCTTGATATTGGCCATCCACTTGTGGATCAAGCCTTAAGGTCTCTGTATCGGTTTCCCAACTGTTACATGGGGATAAAAGATCTCCTTTGTTCTATTTAAAATTAGAATTGTGAGCTAAGACAATGGAGTTTCCCAGAAAAAGAGCCTTGGTGTTTAGGTGTTTGTGACGGGCAAAGCTGCGGTGCTGCGCTGGGAGATGTAAACTAGAAATCTCCGGCCAAATCTTTCAATGTGTTGGCTTGAACTGGGGCAAATTCCCAGTTCATATAAGGCCTTTAAGATGCTTATTCTTATGGCTGCACACCAGATAAGTGACAATTAGAAAAGACAATCAATTTGTGGCTGCTCTGGTTTTAGTTTCCATCTGATGCAACTGCAATCTGGAAGACAAATCTTAATTTAGGACTACAAAGGGATAGTTCTCTCAGAAGATAACACGCTGCCGGCCAGGCTGTTATCTTCCGTGAAAATTGATTGTCCCGTTTAGTGATGTCTCTATTTTCCCATAGCTGGTTCAGAAGGAGCCGCTGAAAAGCGAACTAAATCGAGGTTGTGGATGCTGTGATTGTTGCTGTGAGCGGACCGTTAATTATTCCACCTCTTCTCCCTTCACCTTTGCAGGCTCCCTAAAAATCATCTGTTTGCCCCGACATGATACGGATGTTTGGAACTCTCTTCTGTAAAATCTGCTTTCCTCTCGCTTGTAGTGAATGGTACAAAAAAGGCAAAAGCCTGTTTTCAAAATGCAGACACCAGCGCTGCAATCTCTTCTGAATTGCTGCGTGCTCAAGTAGGAAACTAGTGGAGGAGAAATTTCCCATGGCAAATACGTAAAGCCTCCTTGGAGGTAGGGGCCAACCCCAGATTAGCTTCTTCGTTGTCACCCCCTTAGTGTCCTTTATCCTTTTCCCTTTCATTTGGTCCACCCCCTTGATTCCAGTTTCTTTCTTTCACTTGTGTCCCTAGACCTCACCTGGCTAGCTGCTTTGATAACACCTTCTCCTGTCTCTTTTCCTAATAAAAGGGCCAAAAGAGGTCTTCTGACTAAGCTAAAAAATCAGGTTCTTTGCTGTTCCACTGGTTACCGTACTAGTGAGAAAGCTTGGAGCAGCTGTCAGATATTTATGCAAGCCCTTTTCCTCTTCTATTTTAAGTTCAGTTTTGATCAAAAAAGAAGGTGGGGGGGGGGGGGGAGAAATCAGCTTGGAAACCACAATACATTATTCAGAGCTCCCTGCTGCTTTTTCCTGCTGGTTTGCGAAAGTAGGTGTGAGGTGTAGCGATGAAACGCACTCTTCGAACTGAACCTGCTGAAGGAGTCGGCAAGCAGAGGGCCGGAGATGCTGACTTGCTTCTCTACAAACCCCGGCCCTTCTCACTGCCCAAACTGTGCTGTGGAGTTAATCATCGTCTCCCTTGGAGGCCAACCCGCAGTGAACTTCAGCCAGACAACACACGCGACTCTTCACAGCCCTACTTATTTAGCAATGTTCAGGGTTTAACATCCAAAGCAGCAGATGGGGAGGATAGCATGCGCCGTGGAGGGCGGCAGGCAGAGCAGGGTTGGGAACAAGCTGTTCGAGACCGGTTTCCGCTCGGATTTAACCTCCCATCTGAACGCCAAGCTCAGCCCCAGTGCTGGACGCTCCCGGGGCTTGGTACCGCAAGTAGGACTTTGTAGGGGTGAGGCACGGCAGAGAAAGCCACACCGTTACCCTCTGTATAGGCCTGGAAAGAGGTGTATGGTACTGCCTTTCCCTCCAGTTAGCGCGATAAATATTAAATCGTAAGGTTTCCAAGGGCAGTGGAGCACAATTGTTGTGGCTGAGTTCACAGTGAGTGAGGGTATGGGGGCTATCTTTTCTTCTGAGACCATTGCGGAGCCAGCGGTTTTTCTCAGGAACCCTAAAAGCAGAGGAATGGCTGTATTATCGATGTGCAACCTCCGAGAAACCATGGAAAATTTCCCTGGTTCTCTTCTTCTAAAAATCCCCTCTGTGTGTTTCTACTGTGACAAATGGGTGTTGTGTATGGGTGGTTCAGGGCAGGGACTGAACAAGAAGCATCCAGCGACCTGTGCTTTGACGAGCCCAAAATCCAGGAGGGACGACAATTTCAAGGGACCCTCAGCCTCTGCAGTTCTGGGCTTGCAGCAGTCAACCTCTGGCATGGAGACCAAAGGCCATAATCCCCTGGGGGGCTTTCCCATTTGTTTCTATATGTTTTGAATTATGCTCTACTCACTTAGCTCCTCTCATCTAACACGGCACTGTGTTATTTAGGCCTTGGCAATTAATAGTTTTTCCCTAAGAATAATCTTTCCAGCTTCTGAAAAATCTCAGGGAAAGAATGATTCTCATGTTAAATGTTCTTGTCAGTACGGTAACCAGAATATTTAATATGCTAACTTTAGGATCTGTGACTTATTACGATAATAAAAAGAAAAAAAAAATACAAAATGACACTCTTGCAAAACAAATTCCAGTAACTATTGGCTAGAAAAGTTTCAAGAGACTTTCTCAAGAGTAGAGTGAGGAGGCTGCCATGTCATTCCCTTCCTTTTTTTCTTTTTTTTTTTTTTATTTTAAAGAGCTGCTGTGCAAATTGAAATGTATATTGCTGGCTGATTCCTACTTTGCCTTATTTCACACCTAGTGCTGAGCTCACCCTGCAAGAGGTTGTGCAAGGAATGCTCTTGCCTGCCTGTAAACAGGGGAAAGATCTTCCCAAGGATCCTTCCACAGCGCACACAAAAAAGCAAATTCATGATTCATGAAGGCTCTGGCCATAGATCTTGCAAAGAAATGCTTGGCAGCTTTAGAGAATAGCTGGGTTTATTTTAACCTTTAAGAATGACACCAATTTCACAGCTGTTAATGCTATGTGGCTCCTACGCTTTCCAATGCAAATTGCACATGAAGGGCTAATGCATTTTGATGAAGGGGGGGGTGAGGCAGAATCTCCATATTAATGTGCCAGTATCTTTGTTCTGAAGTGTTTAATTTTATGCTTTAATGAGAGATCCTCTTTCTGGTTAAGGCAAGCCTTTGCAAGAAACTATTTAGATATTTGATAGTGTCATCAGGCTCCGGCGCAGGGGGAAGGAAACACTGCAAGAGCGGGGGGCGGGGGGTGTCTCTGTGGCAAAGACTGTTGTGGGGGGACTCCCGTGTAGATGGGGGAGTCCCTGAGTAAAGGTCTTACCCAGAGCCCCTCAAAATCAGGTTTGGGATTAACTCTTGCTCTAGTCAAAAGAATTGGGGATTTTGGATCAGCTGCCTGCTGAACTGCTGGCTGCGGGGTGGAAAGTAGATGCGATGGGTGTCCAACCACTCTAAAATTTTGGGGGGCTTCCTCCCTCTCTTCATCTGTGCCAGCATCTCCGAGCTCTGATTGCTTTTGCTTCAGGTGAACAGCTCTGTCACTGTGGGCAAAACCTGGCGTTCTGTCTCCGTGGGCATCCTGCAAAATACATTACTCATCGGCGTGATGTGGGGTAACCTGCCAAAGCATATTGCCGCTTGTAAATGCAACTTCCTCGCCTCCGTGGGCCACGTCCTGCTTCTGTAACTCCTCTTGGCTCGTGCGTTAGGGCTGGGACTGGCACTGGCACGTCTACCTGCTGAACGGAAGGATTAAAAAACCCCTGACTGTTTTTCAGGTACAAATCCGGTCCAAGCCAGTGATATCCGTGTTTGGTTAGAGCAGAGTAAAGCTGTCAGCCTGCCACAGCAATGCCTTTAAAGGACTGTTTCACCTTCCACAGATGAGTATTTTCACTGCCTGGATCAGGCCAAGGTACCAAGAATTGAGTGCTGAAAGTTCTTTATGTATCTGATACGTGATGCACATTTGGCTTTAATCAAAATCCCATTGAAACAGGCAGTCAGGATTTAGAGCATAGGATTACAAGTAATACCGGGTTATTATTAGTAATCACTTTTCATCATGCATTGCATTTACAAGATACAAAACAATCCCAGCAGAAATACACTAAAATACATAATTCCTTTTATTAAAAAAAGCAAATTGTGCGAAGTGAATAAATCATGTAGTACAGTAATACGGGAAGACCTTTAACTTGCCTCCGTTTATGTTTCTGATTAACTCAAATGCAGCAGAAGACAATAGTTGCAACCTTATGTTGGGCTTTAAACAATTGTACCTTAAACATACAGCGGTTGTGACACAATTAAACCCATTCTAACTTTTTGCAAATAAACTGGAGATATTGAACAAGGGGATGTAATAACAAGATTTTGAGCAGGTTTGTTGTTGTTGTTGTTGTTGCCAGGTTTATGGAGCGACGGCCAAAGCCCATAGAGAGATCCAAGTGGCTTTGTCGGAGCAGACACCCAGGTAACTCTTAAATTGTATCCTGCCTTTTGGAACAAGTTCTGACATCACTTGCACCGGCGCAGCCAGGGTTATTCATTTGGGCTAAACAAATTAAAAGGTTCTGCTTAGCCTCTCCCTTACTTTGCTTTTATACTGTCAGTGTAATTGAAGCTACTCCTGGTTTATAACTCTACAGTGGGGAATCGCATCCAGACAGCGTGTAGTGACGCATCAGAAGCATGGCGTAGATGAAGGGCTCATATTGAATTCGGCGGTTATACTAATGTACACCTGTTGAGGATCTGGTCCAGCGAGATGTGCGCAGGTGGCTGGCGAGCTATCAAGGCCTCGAGACGGCGCAGGTTTGATCCTTATAACGCACGGAGCATTTCCCACGAGGTTGCACGCACGTCCAAGTTGCGGTGAGGAGGGAGCGTGCTCTGCCCCTTGCTGGACATGGGTGCTGCTCCGTGCCAGCCTACCCCGTACACACGGTGCTGCTCCGTGGTGGCTCTTTCCAGCCATCCCTTTTGCATGTTAACAGAGTTAAGTGCAGTGTGTCAAGCGGCCGAGCCGCGAGGAAAGGGTGGGGTAGCTGCGTACGTGTGTGCCAAAGTGTCGCCGCCGCGAGAGGAGGTTCGTTTGCTTGGAAGGAGCAGACGTGCAGGGACGAACCAGCGGAGCGTTGCTAACTCCCGAGGTGATGCAGTTGCTCACGTCCCTCCGGAGCGGAGCGAATGGAGGGGTCCTGTGCTGGGGAAGGGGGGGCTGAAAGGTGGGCAGGGATCCAGTTACACAATGGCAGTGGGGGGGCCGCTGCTCTCCCAGCAGCTTCCAGCCAGGGAGCAGCTGAGCACAAAGCCGGGGGGGGGGGATTGACTTTGGGTTCCCCTCTTTTCTTTTTTTTGTCTTTTCTTCCCCTCCCCCACTCCCTCTATATTTCTTCTTGAGGTTAGACAAAAATCTTAACACCTTGGGAACAGACTAACAGCGGTACAATAGTGTGTACTGTTCAATTTAATAGCATCTCTTGACTGGAGATGGAAAGAAGGGGACGGTTCACTCGGGGCTAACAGTGTCTTTCTTTTTTTTCTTCACATGTATCAGCCAGGAAAGAAACCCTTCTGCTTCAGGGCACCATTTAACCTGTAAGGGAAGCTACGGAGAAAATTCTTCTAGCAGGTTATGCCGAGCCTTTAGTAACCAATAGCGGAACTTCTTTTGGGATTTTCTTTTTTGGGTTTTTTTCTTTTTTGGTGAGATCTCTGGGGTCTGGGCCAGCTGTTAACTGAGAATAGGAGGAGGGAAGAATTTTAGGGAAAATCTTATCCCATAATGGATATTCTTGTGTCCCTAAACCTTCTAGCAACTGTCTTAAAGGCATGACCCTGGAGCGGGCAAACCACTGATCTTTGAACAGTCTAATGATTCCTGTGCTGGTTGTTTCTTTTTCCCTTTAAAAGCTTGAGTACAAGAGAGAAGCCAAACTCCTCTGCCATCATAAAGTGAGCACAGAATGGAAGATACAGGGGGATTTTGCAGTTCTTTTTGCCTTCAGCATGCAAAATAAGTAATGGAAATACACTCTGGTACCAAAGGACTCAAATGTCTCATGCAGAAACTTGCTTGTACAAGTCTTTTGCCAAATTTGACAGCAACTCAGTATGGGTCCTTCACTCCTGAATTCATTTTCCCGCTTTCTTAAAGCATTAATAAATGTACTGCCTTCACGAGGTCTTTCTGGAGGCTCGATAAAGTTTTTCTGATGTTGTAAAGTTTGCGTGTGTCCTGATCCAATGTATCTCACTGTACTGTAGTGCCCCTTCCCATGACCAAACTGAACCTCATCTTACAGTTTATCTCCTGGTATTGCTATCCATAATTAAAACTGGTTGCTTTAAAAATATGCAGCAGGTACAAATCCTAAATATGAGCCTAAAGGAGTCAATCAGCCCTGGAATAATGATATGAGAAAGAATAGAAAATGTGCTGGAAGAATGTTAGTATCTATAGAAACTACTTGCTACTAATTTTTCCTTCCATTTGGACTCAAATCAGCATGTATACGTGCTCAGAGGGCCAGGACAACCTGTTTTGTTTTGCAAACTACTTCAGTTCAGATTGAAACATTAAAAAAGACAAGTGGGAATGTTCACCTTGGGGGTGAAGGGGTGGAGAAAGCGGGCTTTGAGTTTGAAATTCAATTTTGTGGAAAAAGCAGTGCTTCCACTCCAAATAGGACTTAGATAGAATGGTGATTCATCCCCCATTGAAGTCAATGCCAGAGTTGCTTTTGATTTAATCAGAATCAAACCCTATGGGATTATTCTCGCTTGCAAACTGGACCGGTCCTATTAAGTAGAGAAACCACAGTGCTTTTGCAGGGCTGCTTCTTTTTTTATTTTTTCTTTTTTTATTTATTTAATTTTTTTTAATTTAATGAAATTGGCTCAGTGTCACAAAACTGAGATGAAACCCGAAACCCTTCTGTTTCAGTGCTTTTTGAACGTTCTTGGAACATCTGGCACAGCTGTTATTTTGACCCCAAGGCAGGAGTACAACCTCGCTCCTGTTCCTATTCCAATTGAAGCTGACACCAAATATGCCAACACGGATGGGGCTGCGCAGCCCAAACTGAGCTGGCAGCTCCCTCTCGGAAGAAATTGGAGCTTGGGGATGGGGTGAGGAATCAGAGCGGTCCCGTTGTCACGGTCAGAGCTGTCAAACCTAGGCAAAGAAAGAGAGGAATGAGGTAAAGCAGCGGGCACTGTTTCTGGAGCTTCACTAAGGAAGAGGCTACTTCTGTTTTTCTTTAAATTGTTTCCTTATTGACTTAAATTTAGCCACCCATAAAGCTGAATGAATGCCCACAGGAACGAGGGGTTTTTGCACCTCCACTTAAGTGAGATTTGTAGAATTGGTTCCTCTAAACGGAACTTCTGTGCGTGGATGTGTCTATGAATCTGTTCGAGCTGCGTGTCCTTGCCTGGCACCACAGAGACCAGAGGATTTTTCCTTCGACAGAAAAGATCCTGGGGATAGCTGAGGGAGATCAAACACGCTCAAGATCCAAGAGAAGCTATCTCATCTCTGATCAGTCATATCTGATATCTAAATCTTTCGACTTACTCTAAGCTGCAGGAACTTGTAACTTTTTATCTACAAATCTTCTTTCTCTGTGCACCTTCCCCATTTCCTTTCAGCTCTAAGGCTTAATGCTGCTGCTTACACTTTCATGCCTTAAATACTCAGAGCCTTAAATTGTCTCTGGTATACAGGATAATCAGTTCTGTAGTGTGTTAATCCTCATTATGTGCCTATTAAAATGAAGATTAAATCGAGCATTAGGGTGCCTCCTCCCGTTATGAAGTCTGAAAAACAGGATTGAACTTGAGGGGGGAGAAAAACCACCAAACACCTAAAAATTGTTTCTTGAGCTTCACTGGGAAGCAGTAAAAGCAAGACTACGCTGAAGTCTGAGGTATGAACACACGATTTTATTAACTTAATTGTGCAAGTGAGGGGAAGATAAGGAACGCAGTGCACAAGGTGTAAGGTTTTAGGCACCGAAAGGGTATTTGCATGTGCCTACGTGAGGCGTAGTGTGTGTGTACACGGGCTCAGTGTTGCGCACACATGCTTTGGCAGGCAAGAGGTGATGCCTCCCATCTGCACGCACGCAGGTACGTCCTCTTCGCCTTTCCAGGGGGCTGGGGTCAGGTGCGGAGCTGACCCGCCGCCTGAAGGCTCCGTGCCAGCCCCCATTGGATGTGCTATACAAAAATGCCCCTTCCCTTCTTCCAAGCTGCTGGAACCCTGGGATAACTGCTAAACAGATGGGAAAATCTCTTTTCTTAAAGGGCAGGTGATTTTTTTTCTTTTTTTGGGGGGTGGGGGGTGGGGGAAGATTAAGGACTGCTCTGTCATTTCCTTGAGCTCAATTATCCACAGGAAGTCCCCCCTCCCTCCCTTTCCCACCGCCTCTCCACAGATTAACTTTTTGGTTATTGTTGTTTGGCAGGTACTTTTAATTGGCTGGAAAATATTCTTCCTGTGAAGTTGCAGTTTTCTGGGGCTTGAATGAGTCCAGTCTGCCATTGGCTCTGCCCAGCGCCTCCCCATTGGCTCGGCAGCCCACGGGGGGGACCGATAAGGGCGGCTATAAAAGCCCTCGGCGCTGCTCCTGGTCCCCCAGCGAGCAGGAGCCAGAGGGTCCAGGCAGAAGCCCGACTGCGGCACGTCCCCGAGCCTCGGCAGACTCCTTTCTCTCTCCCTGGGAGCGCGTATCCAGATCCACATCTTTGCTCAAGCCGAAGTGGAAGAGGAGAAAGAGAGACACACACACAC